>JAKCPI010028803.1:0-70560 GCA_023213315.1 Euborellia annulipes | reverse complement strand
TTTTCTGAATGGTAAATAGACTACCATTTTCAACTGTATACTCGTACAGTGATTTCTTTGTTTCTGTTTATTTTAACGAAAATTACAAATGATAGTGAATTTTTCACTTCACCATTTTTACTTTCTCTTGCCTATTAAGTATATAAAGAGAAAGTATTGTAATAAAAAAGATTCGACATTCGAGATTTTGATGATTTACGAGATCTCCTTGAGTAAAAAAAAATAATTTTTGGAATTAGTTCTGTGTGTGTGTGTGTGTGTGTGTGGTCACGATTACTTAAAAACGCAAGCAGTCAGATCGATGAAATTTGGCATAAACTTCTTATTCAACAAGACATGCGAGTGTTTTTATTGATGAGGCCAAACATCCCATGGCCCCCGGAAATCGAACCCAGGATCTCCGCCTTTCCGGGGCATAGGCGTGCTATCCATTGCACCAGGCCACCGGAATGGATAGCACGCCTATGCCCCGGAAGGCGGAGATCCTGGGTTTGTTTCCGGGGCATGGGATGTTTGGCCTCATCAATAAAAAACACTCACATGTCTTGTTGAATATATCTATGACTAGTTAAGTCCGAATCGAGGTATTTTGAATACTATTATCTTATTCAAATATATAGATCTCGAAAAATATTTAACTATAAACTTCTTACACTAAAATTGTATCAATAGATCTGTATCAACTTTTGGAGTAAATTCGTCAACTGGAAGTAGTACTTTAACAAATAAGTATTTAAAAAATTTTGTATTTTGCAATTTTCTTTTTATTTTGTTATGATAAATTCAAGTTTATATTTTGAGGTTTTATCAAAAAGTGAAAGTTTTTGAGATAATCATCTTAAAAAATGAATCTCCCCTCTAATTTTGAAAACAAAAATAAGAAACCAACTAGCTTCAATTAAAAAAAAAATTCATTTGTAATATAATCAAATGAGAAATCACACACATACAGATATATTTACAAAAATCTGGTGTGACTGGTCGCAACTTTCTCTTACCTTCAGTAATCAAAAGTTGCGTTCTGTGCTTGACACACCAGATTTTTCGTGTATTTAGTTTCCGACAGTACGTCACATTTTAATTCAAGATGTACAATTTATAAACATGGGAAAATATTTATATTTTGTTACCATGGCAACCATTTCTTCCTATGAAGTGCAAGAGTAAAGTGTGCTTCAAAAGATTTCAAGGGCAAAATGAGATTATACAATTTAAAGAGAATCTAAAAAAAATTGTTTTTTGAATTTTAGTCAAAATCGTTACGAGTGAATTTTGTGAAAATCGAAAAAAGTGAAAAAGTACATCAGTAAAGTACTAGTACTTGTTGACCGATTTTGTTTAAAAACTCATTTTCACCCCTCAGGTGGTGCCTAACTTAAATATAAAATTTCAACCTCCTAGCTCTTTTCGTTCTTGAGATATTTTGTTCACAGACAGGCAGACACACACACAGACAGATCATGTTGCAAAAACCACTTTTTTTGATTCAGGGGGACCTCAAAAGGTATATATCCATCAAAATATCGACATCGAATTTTTGAAATGAATCCAATACTTTCTCTGTATATTTTTTTTTAAAGTGGAATTTGCAATATTTTTAAATATTTAATTAATAGCAAGAAATAAGTCAGAGAAAATACATTAAAATTTGAAGATAGTGGCTTTCCAATTCATATCGATTTGGGATATATTAAAAACAAATTTATTTTCTTTATAAATTTTTCCTATTCAGTTTCTAATTGATTTATGTCCTTTACTAGAAAATACCTCAGGTTTTTCTTTTATCCTTATCATTCATTGATTTGTTCAAGCTTCCTTTGTATCTTCGAATAGTCAAAGCAAATTAAGTAGAATATATCAAATGTTATTATCTATTGACAAATAGAATTTATCTGCAAAGGGTCTCTCGCTCTCTCTTTCTTGATTAATGCAGAGCTCGCAATCTGATAAAAGAACTAATTCGAATACAATTTATTTTTTGTACAAAGACTTACACACACACAAACACACGATATGTTCTTTAAAACACCCACGTGCGCAGAACATGAGGGAACGTGGGTTCGGCTCCCGCTAGTGCCTCATTTTTTCTGTTTACGAGATCGCGAAACTGGAATTTTCAGTATTAATAAAGAAACTAATGTTTTATTTCTTCATATAATATTTTTAAATAAATCTTTGGAGCTGTCCAGGAATAAATCTACTAGTTTATGTGAATTCAATTGTTAAGTTACTGGACTAAACTAAAAGTTTCGTTTAAAATTACACACAATTGTTATCTATGCTCAGAGTTAGTCTTAATTGTTTGGGTAAATACATATGTTTTGAATTGATATTATTAAAATATGTATATTGTCAAAAGCCCTTGAAATGGTATTATTATCAATATAAATAATTAGCTAATGTCCGTCTATCTGTCTATCACGCTCTATTTCGGCAAATTCTCGTTGGAATTTCCAAATTAAATTTTATATGCTTAAAGAGGTGTTACAGAAAATTATTTTTGTCCCGAAATTCCAAGAACTTATTAATTGTTGAAATTACGATTTCTTCAATAGTAAATGTATGAAGAAATAAAAAGAAATTTATGTATTCTTTGCAATAATAGTGAATGTTAATGAAAATTTTTCTTATTTATGTTTAATAATTTAAAATAAAAACATTATATACTTTCTTATAAATAATACGACCCTCGTATTTTTAATATTAGCATATATTTACTTTTCTTTTAAAATGAGAAGTATTCTTTGAAATTGCCAGTGTGGTGAAGTTAGAAATGAGAAGACATTCACGTATTCTTTGCATTGTCAGTGAATGCTAATGAAAAGCTCTCCTATTTTCACATAAAAATATTTCAATTTAATAATAAATAATAGGCCTAATAATAAATCTTATTATTTATATTAAGGTGAGATTTTCATATTAAGATCAAAAATTTATTAAAATACATATATGGTGACAATTACTAATAATAAAAATAAAAAAAAATCATACTATAATATGAAGCGCTAGTGACTGACTTCCTGTCCCTGTATGTATGTGCCTATCAGGGCGTTGATTGGCTAGAGTTAGAGGAAGTGGAACGGGAGAGAGAAATTTGAAACTTTAATTTCGGCGAGCAATTGCAAAATTTCCAAACTGAGCAAAAATAAATTTGATGTATTTGCTCGCCGAAGGCTTAGCCCCCTGGCCTGTGGCAAAGCTCGCCGAAGGCGGGTGTAATTTAATCAAAATGTTTACATTTGCTATTCAATTTTATAAAACGATTAAAGATAAAAATAGATTTATATAAAAATAAAAGAGAAATTAACATATAAATAGAAGAATTAGATTATTGACAATTTTTACTTTCTCTTACCTATGTATATATGTAATATATATATAGAGAGAAAGTATTGGATTCATGTCAAAAATTCGATGTCGAGATTTTGATGGATCTTTACGTTTTGAGGTCCCCTGAATCCAAAAAAGTGATTTTCGCGACATGGTCTGTCTGTGTGTGTGTGTGTGTCTGTGTGTCTGTGTGTGTGTGTGTGTTCAATTTTAAGCATGAAGGAATTGAGCTAGGAGGTTGAAATTTTATATTTAAGTTAGGCAGCCCCCGGGACCGGAAAAATAAGCTTTTAATCAAAATCGGCCAAAGAGTACTAGTACTTTACTGATGTACTTTTTCAGTTTTTTTCGATTTTCTCAAAATTCGCTCTAACGATTTTGATTAAAATTCAAAAATCAATTATTTTTTAGATGCTCTTTCAAATGTATATTCTCGTTTTGCTCTCAAAATTGTTTGAAGCACACTTTACTCTTGTGCTTCATAGAGAAGATAGGAGAAATGGTTGCCATGGTAACAAAATATAAATATTTTCCCCTGTTTATAATTTTGACATCTTAAATTTCTAATATATTGGCGGAAACTAAATATATCTCGACACAAAAAATCTGGTGTGACCAGCACGGTGCACAACTTTCTCTTACCTTCGGTAAGAGAAAGTTGTGTCTGTGCGCCAGTCACACCAGATTTTTTATAAATTTAAAAGAAAGATTTTGCTCATTTATATATTTAATTAACTCGTTTGGATGGCATTGACGTTCATTGCAAGCCCGTTTGAGAATAATATAGATATTTTATTAAATTAAAAACATATATGTACCCTGTTATGCATTAGTGTGTCAAGCACCAAAAAAAATTAAAAAATTGAGTTAGGCACGGAATATTGTTTCAAATCCTATAATTAATAATATTTTTTATGAAATATGTCCTAAAAAAATTTATATTTAATGTTATTTGCACAATTGACAAAAAAAATATATATGGACCCTGTTATGCAATGGTGTGTCAAAGACCAAAAAATTCAAAATTGAGTTAAGCACGGGATATTGTTTCAAATGCTTTAATTAATAGTATTTTTTTATGAAATATGTGCTAAAAAAATTTATATTTAATGTTACTTGCACAATTGACAAGAAAAATTATATACAATCCAATGAAAACAAAAAACTTTATTGTTGAATTTCTCAAAACTCGATGTTTGGTCTTTGACACACCATTGCATAACAGGGTCCATATATAATCCAATCAAAACAAAAAACTTTAATGTTAATTTTCTCAAAACTCGGTAGCTGGCGCTTGACACACTATTGCGTAACAGGGTTCATATAATATATATATACCTAAACAATTAAGACTAACTGGAGCATAGATAACAATTTTGAGCATTCAATAATGTTGATGTTACATTGTTGTGTATTTTTATAAAGATATGAGCATAAATAAATGCACCGAAATTGTAAAACATTCAGAGTATTTTCTTTTTGGCTGCCTCTAATAAAAATAATACATATTTGAACTCCTCCATCTATAGTAGTAATGTTTTTTACCCGAAGGAGTAATAACTATTTGCAATTAAATGTCAAAGAAGCAAAAAGAATAAAAAATAATAATAAAAACGGAATGAATAAGTAAACAGAGAAGAGAGGCTGGGAGCCAAAGCACGAAAAAGGCTTTTTAAAGTTGGAGAGTTCTGATTGGTACCCCAGCAGATGTAGCATATGCAGCAATCAGGATTGGCTAATGACTAATGGCGAATGCTGGGTGCAAACCCAACAGAACAGTTCTAACAGCCTCTCAGCTCCAGGGCTCTCGTTACTCATTATCCCCTGCCCACCCTTAACGCCATACAAGCGCTCTCGTACCGATATTTCGCTCTCAAATTCAAAACTTAACAGACAATAGAATATTATCGAAATAGCGCTTATAACTATTCCGATAATTGTTATTATATTAACAATTAACATAAAGGAATTTTAATTATTAATTAGCTTTGTCTGAATGAAAAAAAAAAAATTATTTTTTTACTTTAATTAATTTAATTTATCTGAAATTTTACTCTAGAAAAGTTCCACACCATTGTATTTGCTGTCATAGCAGTTGACACACATCCTATATAAAGGAGAAAATTATTTCTAGGGTGTGGCAAATATTGTAGATTAGGTTGAGGCTTCGAGTAGTCGAAGGGCTTGGAAGTTCAGAAAGGACAAAGAATTATAAGGACCATCGACAAAAGTTTTGAAAGGTGGTATGTGCATGGCGTCCCTTCGGTCCTGAAGGCATCCAAGACCATGTTCTTCAAGGAAAGTCTTGTAGAATCAATAACCATGATTCTTATATAAATGGATTCAACCTGAAGGGGGTAAATGCAACCTCTATCAAGAGGCAAGGGAGAGTTTCGTTGTTGCCATGCAAAAGTACACAATAACAAAAGAAGGAATACAATGTATTAAAACAAATTCTTACAGAATTTTTTTAGGTTTTTATTATTATATATATTTTTGTTTTTTATTTTCGAAGGTGGGGCAACTTCCTTGCCTCACTCCCTTTCTACGCCCATGGACACAATCTGCATCAAACTTTGTGTCTTTAGTGTATATACATATTTTTATGTTTTTTATTACAAAATATGTATACGATATATATCAACTTAGGGAGCGTACAAGTATTACGTAACGCAATTTGGGGGGAGGGGGTCTCGTACAACGTTACTATGCGTTACAAGGGGGAGGGGGGGGTTAAACAACGCGTTACGTAACGGGTATTTTAGCAACTTTCCGGTACTTTGCGCAACATAATTGTGACTTTTAGATAAAAATGGCTACTTGAGTGTTACGTAACGTCTAGGGGGGAGGGTCAAGAAAAATGTTACGGCGCGTTACATGGGGGGAGGGGGGGGAAAAATCTTCAAAAATTGTAAATTCTACTAACTATAAAACGTAAAACTTGTACGCTCCCTTAATTCTAATCAACTAATTTTTTATGTAGCTCTGATGAAGGTTATTGTCGAAATGATGTAGAGGTGCATCTCGTAAGCTACTAAAAAAATAACGCTCTGGATAAAAAATTTAAAAAAAAAACAAATTAATTTCATCTGAAAGGGTCCAGGAACAGAACTATTATATTTAAAAAATATTCTGGGCGTATCCAGGGGGGTGGTGGGGGGCAGCTGACCTCCTTCCAAACTTGAAATAAAATACATAAAATATAACTACATTTTAACCTTTTTGTAAATGTTTATTATACACTATTATAATTAGCAATATATGAAAAACGTATAACCAAGTATTTATTAATTTAAATAAGCAAAAAATGTAGGCACCGCCGGGAGTCGCACCACATTTTTCGCTTATTTAAATTAATAAATACTTGGTTATACGTTTTTCATAATTACTTCATGGACCAACACATGATATATATAAATTTTTATTTAGTTAGTATATAGAGATTCTTAAAATAGAGTTAATTATAATAAATGATATTCCTTCTTTTGTAATTGTGTACTTTTGCAGGGAAACCCTGCTCCTGATAGATAATGAATTCAAAAATCCCCCCCCCCTTCCGTTTTGAACTAGATACGCCCATGATCAATTGAATAAATGAATTTATAAATTTAGCGTAAAACAACAATTGGAAAAAAAATAAATAAGTTTCTGTAAAAATAAATGGTTTGTATTCGGTCACTCTTTTTTTTTTAAACAACTCTTATAATTTGAGCAAAATTTGTAATCGGGGCTAGTGGATGCGCATTTTTTAGTCGGCGAAATTTGTCCGTGGCAAGGGAGTTAAACCGTCTGTGACTGACCCTCCCCCCTCTCCCCCATTTAAACTCCGAGGACCATCAATTGCTGCTTCCGTAACGCCATCTTGCCACGACGATTGGATATGGACTCAACGGCATTAGCAACAAGACAAGCAACATGGAGGAGATGGAGAATGGATTGATCTCCAGGAGAGAACCCATCTTGCATTCATTTATTCCTTCTCCGACTCCATCCATTATATACCCGAATAGCGGCGAGAGAGAGAGAGAGAGAGAGAGAGAGATGGAGCTGATTAGATTAGATTATAATTCAATGTGGATTTGGCTGCTAATAAAACTGAATCACATTATTGGTAATATTATTTGTAACTTGTTATACAGAAACTTCATTTAGGAAAAGGGACACGTTTATTAATTTAACATCGTTTTATTTAGTTAAAATTAAAAAAAAAAAAATGTTTATAAAAGATACAAATTAGCAATTTAAAAAAATCTGGTGTGACTGGCGCACAACACACAACTTATCCTTCGGTAAGTGAAAGTTGTGCACCGTGCTAGTCACACCAGATTTTTTGTGTCGAGATATATTTAGTTTCCCATAGAAAACTTGACCACTTGCATTTTAAATTTATTTAAAATTTCCATAGGCTCTGTGTATTTTAAATGTTAACTGCTTGAAACAAACTATGGTTATTTTGCAAAATTTTAATCTCATATTTGGATATTTTATACACAATCGAGTATCCTAAATAAATATAAAATTTCATAAGAATTCGGAAAAAAATTTTTAAATGTATAAAAGTTCCAAAGGGAACGCCCTTTTGAATCGAAATTAACATGCAAATCCCCATAGGGATTTATTTAACATTGGCTCTATGAAAGGAAGAGCCGGAAAATGAATTTGAAAAATTTGAAATACATCAGTAAAGTGTACTACTTTTCACGAAAAATTTTACTGATATACTTTTTAAAAAAATAGTTGATTTATATGAATTTTAAACTAAAAAAAAAGATTTATATTGTTACCATGGCAACCATTTCTCATACCTTTATCCTATACAGTACAAGAGTAAAGTGTGCTTCAAAAGATTTCAAGGGCAAAATGAGAATATACATTTTAAATAGAGTGGAAAAAATAATTGATTTATGAATTAAAAAAAATTTTTAGAAAATCGAAAAAAAAACTGGAGAAGTACTGTACATCAGTAAAGTACTAGTACTTTTTGGCCGATTTTGATTAAAAGCTTATTTTCACGACTTCGGAAGGTGCCTGACTTAAATATAAAATTTCAACCTAATCTCGTAGCTCATTTCCTTCATGCTTATACACAGACACATATACGTAGACCAATTTGCGGGACTCACTTTTTTGGATTAAGAGGACATCAAAACATGTATATCCATCAAAATCTCGACATCGAATTTTTGACATGATCGCAATACTTTCTCTCTCAATCTATTTCATATATAGGGTAAGAGCAAGTAATAATGTTTTTTTATATTAATTTATAAGAAAAATAATATCACAATCGGTTAAAGTAATAAAATCAGGATGCCAAAGGCAAATTAGAGGAAATTTATTTACCCATCTTCACTCCTTTTAGGCTCTATTCAATTGAGTAAACTTTTTACACAAGAGTTCGGATCTCGGGAGAGCGAGGATTTTTCCTTCTACTTTTACTTTTCCCGAATTTTTTAATAAATAGCATTGGGTTCCGAGGCAACTCGACGAGGAGAGACAGAGATGGCTGCGACCAGATGTGATTCTTTTAATTTCTGTAGTCTACCTGGCTTTTGAGCCTTGCGCGTAGGCAACCATTAACGATGGTCTGTTTAAAGTGTTGCCTTACATTCGCCTGCAATTCTAAAAAATCTACTAAAATCAAATTATTTATTTATTTTATTATAATTTCACTTTGTTTTTAGATTATTTATCTTATATTAAATTTTATTATCCATATTATGTGATAAAATATAAAAAAAATTTATATTCTTTATTAATTCTATATTCTAATTAATAAATAATAAATCACACTTAAATTAAATCTATACTATTATATTGTAAAATTTAAAAACAATATCAGTCTGTTTTTAAAATAAAGACGCCGAAACTATTAGGCGGATTTTATGGAATTTTTTTTAACGTCTATCATTAATTAATATTAGAGGTAGGCTCTCTTTTTAGGGGTGAATTTCATTTAAGCAAGAAATTGAATATTAGGGGTAGAGAACCCCCTTCCCCTTTTAGGAGGTGGAAAGCATAATTTAATTTGGGAACCAGTGAATTGATCTAATTTTAAAAATGCGGCTTCCACGGGATATAAAATATTGAAAAAAAAAATTAAATATTTTAGATAGAAGTTTCGACTTGTAACGAAGTACTATTTGTCAATACTGGAAGATAAGCGAGATGTACTACGTTCCGGAAGTACGTACGATACTTCAACTATTTTTGAATTCTTTGTTACTTTTTTTTAATTATATTGAAGATGCTCTTTATGATTACTTTTCTTGGTTCGTTTTTGTTTTATTTTTCCATTTTCAAAATAACTTTCACTTTTGTTTTTATTTTTACAAAAAAATAAGTTCAATGCTACATATCTTTCATACTCTTATTATATTTGCGTAAAATTTGAAATGAAATTTAAAATATTCTGTCTTCCGAATTATATATATCCTAGGAAAAGTTATTTAGTATGAGACACAGGACATTTCTTTCTTTTCGTTGTATCCGTGTGGGTATGCTAAAGGACAAGGGTTTATGTTCTTCTGAGGTCCAACCGGGGACTCAAAGAATGTGAAGAGCTATAAAACATAATGCTTCGCTTAAAAAAAAATCTTGGAAATAATATCAAACATAAATAAAGCCTTTAAAAAATATCTAACACATTTTGGTTATTAATAAAGAGGAATTAACAGAAGACAGAATCCCATTTTGTTTTCAATTGAAAGGACTTGGCTTGTAAACAAAAACGAAGTGGCCCTTCTGTTTTATTTTCGTTTACATATAGGATATTAATGGATAGCTCTATAATATAGAGAAAGAATAATGTTTAAATTGGTCTATCTTTATTTTAAATTATATTAGTAGCGCTATCCATTAAATCGGGGAAAAAAAAGAAAGTATTGCGATCATATAAAAAATTAAATGTTGAAACAAAGGTTTTGAAATTCCCTGTGTCCAAAAAAATGGCCTGTTTGTCTGTGTATGGTATGTATCTGTGAACAAAATATCTCAAAAAGAGCTACGGAGTTGAAATTTTATATTTAAGTACTATTGCTTTTACTTTCTCTTGTCTATATATGTTAATATATATTATTGGATTCATGTCAAAAATTCGATGTGGAGATTTTTATGGAAATACACGTTTTGATTTCAAAAAAGTGGGTCCCTCTGTTTGTGACCAAAATAAAGTATGGAGGAAATGAGCTACGAGGTTGAAATTTTATATTTAAGTTGGATGTCCCCTTGAGGCGTGAAAATAAACTTATGGACAAAATTGGCTAAAAGGTACTAGTACTTTACTGATGTACTTTTTTAATTTTTTGCAATTTTCTCAAAATTTCTAACTCTAACAATTTTAAATAAAATTCAAAAATAAATTATTTTTTTAGTTATCTTTTAAAATGTATATTCTCATTTTGCCCTCAAGTCTGTTTCAAGCACACTTTACTCTTGTACTTCATAGGAAAGATAAAAAACCAAAATAAAAATATTTTTCTATGTTTATAAATTTTACATCTTGAATTCTAATACTAAATGTATCTCGGCACAAAAATCTGGTATGAAAAGCACAGAAAATAACTTTCAATAACCGAAGAAATAAGAGAAAGTTGTGTGATGTGCCACCCTCACACCAGATTTATTCAGTTTTTTTTCGATTTTCTCAAAATTTGCTCTAAAGATTTTGATTAAAATTCATAAATCAATATTATGATGTGGTGTAATAGTAGCCAAGGTGAAAAATAAATCTCGACGTTTCGAGTGCACTCATCATCAGGACAAAAATAGGATAAATTATCTTATAGACAGTGGCGAAGGCATAAATAGAAATAAACTCTTTCCCTCGCAACGGGGTCTTTCTCCAATTGCATCTAAAGCGTTTGCAAGACATGATTACCTAAATTTCAATAAATAAAATGAAATAAGTTATAAATGAATCTCATTTTTATATTACATTTTTGACGAGATGATGGCGAGGCGGGGATTTGAAATGGTAGGGGGGGGAGTGGGATTGTGTGGGGTGAGTTAGAAGTCGACGTCACATTTGAATGCCAACATTTGATAACTCTTTTATCCATGCTTCAAAAAATTTGATATTTTGGAGTTCAAAAGAAAAAAAAATATTTTCCCGTACCAATGTTAATAAAGAATTGAAAACAATTTAGCAACTCTATTCTGTTTGAATTCTAATTCAAGTGTATGAAAGGATCAGTGACGTATTTAGGTGAGGCCCCCCTCAACCTCTTGCGTTCCGGGCTTCCAAAAAACATCTCATGAAGGGCCAAGAATAAATTAAGGGCGCCCCCTAGTTAAGAGTTGACCTTTGGCCCTTTCGCCCTTAGGGTAATGCCGCTGGAAAATATGTTATTAAAATGCAGATTTGAAATAGTATTAAACACTAAATAAGGAGTATTATTTTTAAAACTTGAGTGAAGTATGAATTTTCAATTAATATACCCAGTTTGTGAAATCAAATTCATAAACTAGTTTATAAAGGGGCGCGTCTCGAAAAGCCGTTAGAAGACGATTCACTAACGAGTTACTCTATGCGGCAAGAGATGGCGTTAGTTTTTCCCATAGGGATACAAGGGATTTATTTCATTTCATTTGAAAGATTCCAGCTAATTAATTAAGGGTAAAAAATTAATTATTTTTTAACACAATGATTACTAATTTAATTATCTATAAGATATAGAGCGAATTTTTTAAAAATATCTTTTATTTAATGCGATTAATCTAAAAAAAAAATTTATTTTTTCGAAAATCAAAAAAAGGGCTTCTATAAGTTGTAGATATTTTAAATAGCTTTAATTTAAAAAAAATTTGAGGTCAATAGCTTCAAAATTGTGGCCGCAATCTCCCAAAATTAGCACCCCGAGACGAGCAGCTTAAGTAAAAAAAAATATAAATCAAATTTAACTAGCTTAAAAAAGTATGATATTCTTAACAAAATAAGTAGTCGAGATGGTAAAGGCATTCATATATGAAGCGAAAAGAACTAAGAGCTCGAGGGACAATTTATTTAAACTAGTGTATGCAATTATTCATAAACCGTTTATAAAACTTTTAATAAATTAGTTTATGTAATATCCCTTGAAAATTTTTAACAGCGTGGTTCCAATTTCGATAAATAATAAAAAATACTATGAAATAATTTTATTTCTATTTTAATTAATAAAAGAGAAATCGATATTGATTAAGTGTCTATTTGGATTTTTTTTTTTTTTTTTTGAAACATTATTGATAAAACTCCACCACGCTACAATTTTTTATCCCAGAGTTTGAGATTGATAAATGGGGAGGGGGAGGGAGAGCCTGTCCAATTATGAAAAATGAAAGATTCGAATGCTGAGTGGAGAAGGCGATTATATTGACTAAGTTTCCCTATAAAAAAAAGAAAAGGGCCGTTCATTTCGGGTAGGAAAAATAGTGAGAACAGCACATATTGTGTGCAAGTGAAAAAGATGCGTTTTATTTTTTCTTTCTTTTTTTTTTAGGAGAGAGAGATCTCGTGAAGGGGCCATGTTATTGCAGAGCATTTTTGTGAATGGCCTCTTTTATATATTCTTTGATGACCTTCCGGTTGTTGATCCTTCATCTTCATCAGAGAAAGAAATTTATTCATCCATAAACTAAGATAAATTGTATATTAAATAGTAAGGCTATAGATGAATAATAACAAAAGGAATCGAACCTATTTACTTTACATTTATGGTAGTTCAAAAGAAATAAAATTGTTCATTTTAAATATTCTAATTTTTTTTTAATATTGAATAATATTGAAATATTTGAATAATAATAGAAATTTCGAATAAGTCAATTCACTTATTTAAGTTTAGACTGATTTGTTATTTAAAGTAATTGAAATAACAATTTCGTTGCACGTCAAAAATGATTTAGACCTTCATTAAACTTCCGGTAGAATTCAAAAATTATTCTTATATTACATTTTAGTACAGGAAGAATAGAACATTCAAAAGTATGCCGCCTAAATATTAGTTACACTCCCCATCGTTTTTAATCTCCAGGTATAATTCAAAAACTATCATTTCTATTAAAAATTCAAACATTTTTATAGAGAAATTAAATTTGTGTACCATGAGAATAGAACATTGAAGAGTATGGGCTACCAATTGTCGCCTAAAAGTTTATTAGTTTAAACCGGTTTTAAACTCCCGGGAGAATTCAATCTGATTTCTTTTAAAAATTTAAATATTTTTATTAAAAAATTAAATTTTTGTACAGTTGCCGCCTAATAGTTAATTAAACTCCTCTCCGTTTTTTATCTCCCCGTAACATTAATGATTTTCGGTTTAACTGTGGTTTATTTGTAAAAATGACAACGTTTCGGCCACTCATTTTGTGGCCTTCTTCAGGTTCAATTCAGCTAAGATTACAAAGGTTGTTACATCTGTGACAATCACATTTGAATTAGTTGAGAAAAAACAAGATGGCTGCCGCATCTCGACACGCACGCCATCTGCATTGCATGAGCGATCGCAGCGCCTAATAGTCAGAGATAATCGTTTTTTCTCAACTAATTCAAATGAGATTTTCACAGATGTAACAACCTTTGTAATCTTAGCTGAATTGTTCCTCAAGAAGGCCACAGAATGATTAGCCGAAACTTTGTCATTTTTACAAATAAACCACAGTTAAACAGAAAATTAAAATTTTAACTAAAAAATAAAATTTTTGTACCAGGAGAATAGAGCATTAAAGAGTATGCGTCCTCAGTTGCAGCCTAAAATTTAATTACACTCCACTCGGATTTTTTTCTTCCGGTAAAATTCAAAAATTATTATTAAAAATTAAAATATTTTTACAGAAAAATTATATTTTTGTAACCGGAGAATAGAACAAACATTGAAGATTATGCGCTACCAGCAGTAACTACTTTCACCAATTTAGAGACTGATTTTTGGTTATATTATTAAATAACCGTAAAATAATTTATCGCATACATAAAATTAGTTTTTAGGCTATTAAATCTTTAATAAAAAAAAGCTCATGATTAATATTCTTAATTTTATATTGATAAATTATGTATGATTTATTAATTGATACATGCATAAAACATGTGGATTATCTTCCTCTATGAATTAGATGAACTTTGGTATATTTTGCTTAAAATATTTTTATTTGGAGGTCGCATTAGAATAGCTTTTAATGAATTGGCTATTTTGTAATGGTTAATACCCTTGAATTTATAACTTTAACACAATTTCGCACTAATGCATTACAATTTAATAGATAAAACAAATGAAACAATTGATAGAAATTGTTGGCTGGCTACCTTTTTAAGAAAACCGTCGCTGGAGCCGAGAAACGCGACGGTGTGTCTCTCAGTGGTGGCTAAGGCCAAGGCCGTTATGGACGTGTTACTGAAAGAAAGGGCTGCCTGTGCTGTGATGGGCAACATGCCACTGATCTTGAGCCCCACCTCGCAGAAGTTGAGAATGTTGCCCGTCGACTAAAACAAAAACAATACCAACATCTTTAAGAATCCGGCTGTGCGAGATGTATAAAGGTATATTTAGAAAAAATAAAAACGAACAGGAGGAAATTTCGGAGACAGTATTTGTATTATTTTTGAGTTTCTCTAGTGTCATTAAAAAAAAAAAAAAAAAACAATGCTAAAATCAATTTCAATAATATTTAAACACGAAATGTGAGTTAATGAATATCAGTTGTATGCTAAATATTTAACATTATTAAATTAAATACACGTTTTGAGGTCCCCGAATCCAAAATGGTTCCTTCAAATTGGTCTCTGTGTGATGATTTAAAGCATAAAGGAAATGAGTAATGATAAGAGATTGACATTTTATATTTAAGTTAGGTACCCTACCGGACAGTTGAAATAAGCTTTTGAACAAAATCTAGTACTTTAGTGAAGTACTTTTTCATTTGTTTTTTCGATTTCTCAAAATTGGCTCTAACGATTTTTATTAAAATTCATATTTACACTGTAAAAAAAAAATATGAATTTTCAATCATTTTTCAAATACTTTCGTGGTTTAATTTTAATATACCCAGGATATGAAATAAAATTAATATAAAAGTTTATGAACAAATTACCAACTTTTAAACTTATCTTTTTCTTTGTGTGCCGCCAAATTTTGAAATCGTTAAAAGTGTACCGCGACAAGTTGAGAATCACTGGTCTAAACTTTCTCAAATAACTTGACTACCTCAAGGAATTTTTATTAATATTATTTTATAATTATTTTAAGGAAACTTGAAATTATTCTTTTAAAATTTATTTCACAAATCTAAATTTATTAAATTCTGGTTTGAAATTCGCGCTCTAAACTATTTAAATATTTATGAAGTATATTACAATCATACTAATTAAATAATGTTTATAAAGTAATTCAACTAAATAGACTATAAAAATTCAAATTCAATTAACCATTTTTACCAAAATAATTAATTTTAAAATATACAAGAAATTTGTTTGGTTGGCTACAAATTGAAATTTCTCATATACCATTAATTTAAAAGAAATAGGGTCTGAGCAGAAACAAAAATTTAAAAAAAATATTTTTTAATAAAAAGGGAGTGTAATTATTCTAATTTTTTTATCTCGACAATATTTTAAGAAAGATACGATATAAATTGCCTTAAATAAAATTAAAATTTTGTAACATAATCGATTCGTTGGAATAATTTATTAACTTGAAATACTGTTCCTCCCCCATCTGAGAGCATCCCTTAATACAATAAAATGATTTCAGGTAGAGCACTAAAAGCATAGAAAGAAATGAATTTCAAACATTAAGAAAATTGTAATTCTGATGAAAGTGAACAGTTTGCATCTACAAGATATTGATTTATTGGTTAAAATTGGAGGTCGATGAGGTAGTGGGAGAGGATGCTGGGAGAAGAAGATAAATTCCTCGAGATTTAAATGAAAAAGTAAAAGAGTTCTAAAGGGATGAGGGAAACGCCAATCAGAATTGCTTTTATGGACAAAACATCACAGACGTGAGGACGAAATAACAGGAATTCTTCATTTTTCACAACAATAAATTCCATTTATTTACAGCAATTAGTTTTCAAATTATAAACTTGTTTCTTTGCAAAGTGTATCATGTTTTAGTTTATTATGATTTAAAGCTCTAAACTAGGCTTTAAGCGAATCTACATTAATTATTATTTAAATATCTAAGAGTGTTAAAAGCTTTTTTGAGGGGTAACGGTACAGAGTTAAAACTTATTACATTTCCTTAAGAAAGGCTGGCATTAAACGGATTAGGAAAAATGACATCCTTAGCTCGGGTAACCCATGGAATGAGTTTTTTTTTAATTCATAAGAGATTATTGGGACATCGAGCTATAATTTTTTTAATGACTTATAAAAAAATTAAGGAAATTAATTTTTTGTTATCAAGCAAATACAAAAAAACAATCTGTCCCAATAATCTTTGATTTTTTTTAAATTTAAAAATGAATTTATTGTTATTATTAATCACATATTAATTAAGAAATTTTTAAAATAAGCTTAGATGATTTATTTAAAAACCAACTGTCAAATTAGTTCAGCATTCTTGCAATAGATGGCAGGCTAGTCTAACAGCCGATATAGTATTAGCCTATATTTATATATTTTTATGCTTTTATAAAAGATACATAATATATAATAACATTTATAAAGTATTTATTGTTAAAAGATCAATGAAAATCAACCAAATGCATTAAATATTATTAGCTACCGTTCTGACATCTCTTGACAAATTTTTGATTTTTGGGCATACTTTTTATGACACACGCCATCTTATCGGGAAAAACATGCGAAACCACTTCGCTCTAGTTCCTCCTTAAGGGAGGGGCTAAAATTATAATTTTCTATTTTAACCTTTATTGGCTTTATAAAATTTCACTTCCAAAGGACTAGATTTATTAATTTAAAAAAATCTAACCCTCCCTTCCTCCCTACAAAAAAAATCCATGACCGCACCTGCTTAGTTAATAGTTGAATGGTCCCTTCAGGCCACTTCTTTAATAAACAGAAAATTCTAATATTTGTTTATTCAAGGAATATGATAAACTAGCCGCAATGCCTGCCTTCGGCGAGGTTGTAGCTTACCGAGTGATTTTTGTCACCCTGAATATCCCAGAGGGTTTAAAAAATTATTTAAAAAAAAGAGAGAAATGTGGTATTAATATTTTAAATAATATTAAAAAATATAGAAAATATTTAAAAATTTATTCATTTGGGAGAGGAGATCGCGAGGACCTCCTCCTCCCCCAAAAAAAATTTTATGCTCAAGTGTGTAATATTTTTAATCAATCACACTTGGATTTGAGAAAGAAGAATGAAAAAATGCTTTGCCTTAGAGTAAAAATTTCAAATACGTTACGTTTTGCTCAACTATCTGGAGTGTAGTACAGAGTTATAGATCTAATTTCTTGTGCTAAATGTTTCTGTTAGCGAGAAAATTTTTTATAAATTATATTAATTCACAATTAATTTAGAAAAATAGGAAATATGGCCTCAAATGCCGAAAAAGATCTTAAAATAAATTAAAATTCAAAAAAAAAAAATGCCTATCAAAATAAAGTAGACAAACATCTTTTGTTTAGTAAAATAATAATAAACTTCTGTTCCTATAATTTCTTTCTTTGAATAAATAAAGATGGAGAGGAAAGCAAGCCGATGCGGAGAATGAAACTTGGAGATGAGAAAGGGGAAAAATACGAGCAGAGCAAAAGAACCAGGGGAGTGGGGAAGGAGGGGGGGCTCGAACGCTACCCCCTCCAATCAGCTCGAAACCATGGGAATATACATATAAATCTGTTATTGTTTTTTCTATAACAAAAAAAAAAGAAATATTTTTTCTCATTAATCTTACCTATATATGTAATATATAATGAGAAAGTATTGCTATTAAGTCAAAAATTCGATGTCGAGATTTTGATGGAAATACACGCTTGGGTCCAAAAAAGTTGGTGACGCTTTTAAGCATGAAGGAAATGAGCTAGCTACAAGGTTGAAATTTTATATTTAAGTTAGCTACCCTCCCGGCAAGGGCGGATCCAGAGGTGTTTCTCGGGGGGGGGGGGGGTAATTTGGTGTGACTGGTCGCACAGCACACATTTTTTTTTTTAATTTCGGTTATTTTAAAGGCGCATTCTGTACTTGTTTGCCAGAATATAAATACAAATCAAATTTTTAAGTATTAATGTTTAAAATTTTACATTAAAAATAAATTTTTTTTGCGAAAAAAAGTATTTTATAATTTTCAAATCCCGGGGGGGGGGGGGGGGGGTAATTAACCTTTTACCCCCTCCCTTGCCTCCCGGAGAGTTAAAATAAGCTTTTGAACAAAATTGGCCAAAAGGTACTAGTACTGTACTTTACTGAAGTATTTTTTGATTTTTATTAAATTTTATTATTTTTTAGATGTTCTTTAAAAAGTATATCAAGTTTGAGCTTGAGTTGTTACTCATGTACTTGATACTTTTTGACCGTATCCGTTTTGTGTATATTATACTTTTTCGTAACTGATATCAGATTGATACAGTATCGCCCAACCCTAGTTGTTGTAACCAGAAATGATATTTTTTTTATGGTCATGTACTCAAAATTTTTCAAAACTTTTAAAGAATTAAGTGTGAAAAAAGAAATACATTAGAAATTTTAGAAATTGCCCTTGACCCGCTACTCGCGCCGGGTTCGCCTCCCTTCCCAGGCGAGAAAAATGTATTTCATTTGAATTGACTCCAAATCATTTAAAATAAATAGGAATGGACTCATAATGGCTAAATGGCCTTAGATGCCGAAAAAGATGTTACAAAAATCTTATTAATCTTATTTTATATATTAAAGCAGCGAAAAGCTAATTAGAAATGATATTTTTTGGGATGACGATGTTTTCAAAATATTCAATTGTTCAAAAAGAAATGATTAGTTCTAGAAGTCTTTAAATCATTTTTGAGGAACGATTTAAATTCCAACAATTTTAATCTTCATTTATATATTAAAGCAGTGTACAAGTCAGTCACTCTCTGGACACCTTAGGTTCACTTCTGCCATCTATTGGATACTAAAGAAACTATATAAATTAATTGAATTTAATCGCTGTGACCTACAATTTTTTATATAGTTAAAAAATAAAATTATTATTTTAAAACTGAAAAAAATTCTATTTGGAGTGATCTATTAAAAGATAATCGGTGCTTTAAAAATTTTTTAGAAAGTTTGGCGAAGAGCACTGACGTCAGCATGGCGCCGGTTTTTAAACTATCCTGACGGATAGTTTTACTTTTAGTGTAATCAACCGCTTCGATAGCCCGTGACCCGTGGCTAAGGGAGACATTGGCCTCTCATGGTTGGGGTCCCGGGTTCGCTTCCCGTCCCAAGCGAAAAAAATTTATTTCATTTGAATTGACTACAAATCATTTAAAATAAATAGGGATGGGGTCTAAATGACCTTAAATGCCGAAAAAGATCTTAAAAAAAAAATACACTTCGATAATATTTATACACGTATATTTAGAAATGTGCTAAATATTATTATTGGCTAAACATTATTAAATAAAAGAAATTACTTTTATGTACCGTAATATATGTAGACACAAATACATCTGCTGTGACATACACAGAACCGACTTTCAATTACCTTTGGTAAGAAAAAGTTGTGCGCTTTGCGACCAACCACACAGATTTTTTTAATATATACGAGTATAATTCCCCAATAATGGTAAAAACTCCATTTGGGCAGTTAAATTAAAAATTACAATTTCAAAATTAAAGCTCTAAGGGCCGGTTGCATCACTTCTAATTAAATAGCTACCCCTCGGATAAGCTTGTTGACTGACTTTCGAGTCTTTACACATCTAATTAAGCTAATCATATGATTAAATAAGAGCCCACATCATAGTTAACTATCTAAGATCCAAAGTTCGGTATAAGACCTAATTTAAAGGTGAAATTAGGAACACAAGCCTTTTTATTTTGGGAAATTTATTTTTTTTTAAATGCTTTTATTTAACTTACTCTTTCAAGGTCACCAACTTTGAGTCTTTGTTAAGGACACTTCCCGATGAGCTAGAGGTGTGAAATTTGATATTTAAGAGTCATTTTTGATGACGAAAATTGTGAGTTTGGTTTTACCAAAATGGACCAAACTAATGGGGTACTTTATTTGAAACCCTTCGTGAATTAATGTAATTTCAAAAGACTTCCTGATGGGCTAGAGGTGTGAAATGTAATACTTAAGAGTCATTTTTGATGACGCCACTATATGGTGGTTTTGATCAAAATAGACCAAACTAATGTGGTACTTTATTTGAAACCCTTCGCAAATTAATGTAATTTCAAAAGACTCCCCGATGGGCTAGAGGTGTGAAATGTAATACTTAAGAGTCATTTTTGATGACGCCACTATATGGTGGTTTTGATCAAAATAGACCAAACTAATGTGGTACTTTATTTGAAACCCTTCGCGAATTAATGTAATTTCAAAAGACTTCCCGATGGGCTAGAGGTGTGAAATGTAATACTTAAGAGTCATTTTTGATGACGCCACTATATGGTGGTTTTGATCAAAATAGACCAAACTAATGTGGTACTTTATTTGAAACCCTTCGCGAATTAATGTAATTTCAAAAGACTTCCCGATGGGCTAGAGGTGTGAAATGTAATACTTAAGAGTCATTTTTGATGACGCCACTATATGGTGGTTTTGATCAAAATAGACCAAACTAATGTGGTACTTTATTTGAAACCCTTCGCGAATTAATGTAATTTCAAAAGACTCCCCGATGGGCTAGAGGTGTGAAATGTAATACTTAAGAGTCATTTTTGATGACGCCACTATATGGTGGTTTTGATCAAAATAGACCAAACTAATGTGGTACTTTATTTGAAACCCTTCGCGAATTAATGTAATTTCAAAAGACTTCCCGATGGGCTAGAGGTGTGAAATGTAATACTTAAGAGTCATTTTTGATGACGCCACTATATGGTGGTTTTGATCAAAATAGACCAAACTAATGTGGTACTTTATTTGAAACCCTTCGCGAATTAATGTAATTTCAAAAGACTTCCCGATGGGCTAGAGGTGTGAAATGTAATACTTAAGAGTCATTTTTGATGACGTCACTATATGGTGGTTTTGATCAAAATAGACCAAACTAATGTGGTACTTTATTTGAAACCCTTCGCGAATTAATGTAATTTCAAAAGACTTCCCGCTGGGCTAGAGGTGTGAAATGTAATACTTAAGAGTCATTTTTGATGACGCCACTATATGGTGGTTTTTGATCAAAATAGACCAAACTAATGTGGTACTTTATTTGAAACCCTTCGCGAATTAATGTAATTTCAAAAGACTTCCCGATGGGCTAAAGGTGTGAAATGTAATACTTAAGAGTCATTTTTGATGACGCCACTATATGGTGGTTTTGATCAAAATAGACCAAACTAATGTGGTACTTTATTTGAAGCCTCGCGCAAATAAGGCCCTATTAACTATAGTTTTGAATTTTGATATTTACGAGTCATTTTTTTATGATAATGAATAATTTTTCAATTGAACCAAATCAATACAGGCCAAACTAATATGGTACTTTATCATATTGATGATTTTTGATAAGACTAAAAGACTAAAAAGCTTAAAATAAAAATAAAATAAAAAAAAGATTTTTAAAAAAATGCTTTTATTTAAATTGAACTAAAAAGAGAGAAATAAGAAAGAAATAATTTAATTGTTCTTGTTAAAATTTTTTAATATTTATGACTTAAAATAAGAGGGTGGGGCGCGAGCCTCGGAATCACTTCGAAGCGCCCCACGCTTTTATTTTAAGTCAAATATTAAAAAATTTTAACAAGAACAATTAAATTATTTCTTTCTTATTTCTCTCTTTTTAGTTCAATTTAAATAAAAGCATTTTTTTAAAAATCTTTTTTTTTTTATTTTATTTTTTTATAATAAAATTAATTAGCTTTATTTTTTATTTTTAAAAATTTGTATAAATGATATTTTTATTAAGTTGCTAACTTCACAAAACTTTCTTTATACCTCAGATAGCTAATTTTATGTGAAAAAGCTCATTTTTTTAACTAGAAGGTTAAGCGTGTTCTTGTTAAGGGTGGACCCAGGGTGTTTTTCGGGGTGGGGGGGGTAATCTGGTGTGACTCGTCGCACAGCACACAATTTTTTCTTAATTTCGGTAATTTAAAGGCGCATTCTGTACTTGTTTGTCAGAATATAAATACAAATCAAATTTTTAAGTATTAATTTTTAAAATTTTACATTAATTTCGCAAAAAAGTATTTTTTTCAAATCTCGGGGGGGGGGGTAATTACCCCTTTACCCCCCAGATTTGAAAATGTATCCGGCCTTAGTTCTTGTTTACTAAATCGATGATTTGCGGATAAGTTTGCGTAAAATAAAACATTTCTAAAATTCTTTTTGTTCAGTTTTTCTTTAAAATAAAAATAAAAAATTAAAAACTTGAAACTAATTTAAAGTTTTTTTTTTTTTTATACTTTAAAAAAAATAAAGACCTATATATTTTTATTCTTCATATCTTATTTTGATAAACAAATTCTCTTTAGTCAACAATGTTGAAAATTAATGCCATATAAGGGTGCCTTTAAGATTTTAACGTCGTGTTTAAAACACAAACATGGCGTCTTTAAGCAAATAGTGAGGTTATTTTATTACTTTGACAACTGAGATGAAAGCAATACATTTGATCTATGTCAGATTCGTTCGGAAACGAGGGGAATAATATTTTATTAATCGAAAAATTGAATCTTGTCAACGTTGGTGTTTTTTTTTTTTTTATTTTACTTTTTAACTCCCAAATTAAAAAGTTAAAATTTGAACGCCTGTTTTTAGAGATGGGTGTTTCGACCATATTATTTTTATATTTTTTCTAAGCAAAGAAAAATAAATTTTCAAAGGAATATCTTCTAAAAATAAACAAGTATTCTATAAAGAATCGATATAAATAAATAATAATCTTGTCAAACTGTTTCAAGCAAAAAGTGAAATATTGGCGACAAAGTGGTTTGAAAATTTAAACCAAACAGCTTTCTTCTTCCTTTTTTTTTTCTTTTTAAAAATTTTTTTTTTCCTCACTCATAATATAGTTAATAGGATATATAAAATGAGTTTATTAACACTTTTTTAAATCAGGATTATTTTCAAAAAAACGTTCTATTTATACGATAGCCACTTTAGTATTCATTTTTATTTTTATTAATAAACTTTTGCTTTGATTAAAGCCATATATCTTTTAGAGCTATTTCAATAAAAGTCTCGCCTGCCCATTACACCTGTTCACATGGAACCAAATGTTCTTCTTTATTAAATTTAGACAATTTCCTCTTAACGTTATTAAAACGAATTAATTTATTGAAATATTCATGATATTTTCATAAAATGCATTACTATTTCAGTAGTGATATAAAAAAAAATCGGGAGGAAGTGGGACGTGAAGTAGGATGTTAGAAATTTAGGGGTGAAATCTGAAGGAGGATTTTAAAATAAAGTTAAATTTAATGAGAAAATTTTTGTTTCAAGAAAAAATATTTAAAATATGTTTATAAATAAATACATGGCATTTTCCGAATTCTAATTTTTTAAGTTGTTTTTTTAGCTTAGCCCTTGTCATAATAAAAAATAAATAAATAAATAAATAAAAGTTCTAAAAAAAAAAAATGTAAAATTTGAAAAAAAAGATTAGAAATTTGTAAAAAAAAATGATAGGAAAAAAAAAACATAAATCGGGCAATTCGTGGTTGCCCCCCAAGTAGTAGCAAGGTTCCAACATTTGAGCAAATGTCACTGTCAATTAAATCAAGTTTAGTTAAAAATTGTATTCAATATTTATTTAAAATAAATTATTATGATTAGATTGTAATTTAATTTTGATTATATTTTCATCCTAAACCAAAATCATTTCCATTTGATAAATTAAATTGGATATAATTTTCAGTTTCCCTTCAGGGGTAAGGAGATTAATGTGGTTATTTATTTTTTATTAATTTTGCAGGAAAATAATAAATTAAAATATATATATAGGCTATATATATTTACAGTGGAACCTCGCTTAACGAGTTTAATTCGTTCCAGATTCAAACTCATAGAGCGAAACACTCGTTATGCGAAACAATTTTTTTTCATATAAATTAATGTAAATGTAATGTAAAGTACTATAATGCGTTCCATGTCGAAAAATACTCTCTTATGGCTCTTTTCTTGCGGCTTTTTCTTCGGGGAATCACAAAAAATTACAAATCTATTTCCTGATTATTTTCCTATATTAATTCAATTAATTTTTATTCATGTACATATAGGCCTAACATAACACAATATAAGACAAGTTTCAGAAAATGTGCGATGCTACTGGAACCAAAAGCTCAATATTAGTGGATTCGAGTTTATTTCATCATGTTCCTAATTATCTATTAATAATGGAAAATTTTATACATTTTAATAAAAACCCTTTAAAATAATAACATTAAATATCTAATTAAATTTTCTTTTTTTTTGTAAATTGTAATCACTAAATTTAAAAAAGTGAAAAAAATATAAATATAAAAAGGCAAATTATAAACTATTTGGACAGACTTTTATTTTGACGAAATCCGTGTTTTGTACTCGTTATGCGAAACGTCGCTCGTTAAGTGAGTCATTCTTTTACAATTTGTTTTGCTCATTATGCGAATTACTCGTTATGAGAGGTGCTAGTTAAGCGAGGTTCTACTGTATATGTTTTGGAATATACAGAAAGGTCTCCGCTTCTGGATGGAAATTTCTCTGCTTAAGTCGCAATAATAATAATAATAAAAACGCCTTTGAAGATAAATTTTAAATATATTTCCGGTACCATTATGAAATTGGGCTAGGATACGTCTTTGGAAACCAACACTTTACTGATGTACTTTTTAAGTTTAACCCAATTTTTTTAAAATTCGCACGATTTTTTTTTTCAAATTTTAAATATTAATATACAAAACGAATTTCGCTAGATTTTGTCTTCGGGGAAATTCGGGTACTAGTACTTTAGTGATGTACTGTTTTTGTTTTCAAAAAAAAAAAAAGGACCCTGAGCTATAACTTATATTTACTATAGCTCTACTTATATTACTATAGCTATAACCAGTGGCTGATTAAAGCTTTCCATTTTTACTTTCTCTTACTTATATAGGAAATGTATAGAAAGTATTGCGATCATGTCAAAAATTCAATGTCCAGATTTTGATGGATAAACTTGTTTTGAGTCCGAAAAAAGTGGGTCCCGCGAATTGGCCTGTCTGTGTTTCCAATTTTTGTTATTTATTATTTAATTTCAATATCATAGAAAAATGAGATTCCTTTGATTAAAAGTATAGCTAAGAAACAATAAATCAGGAAACGTAAGAGACGAATATAGGCCTATATTAAAAAAAATTTTAGAGGACCAAATTTAGTTCGATTAGGGCAATTATTAGTCAAATCTATCGGAAAATATATAAATCTCCATCTTGGGTCCTCTAGAGCGCTAGGGACATAAACTTCGAGCGACGTCACTGATTTTTTACCTATTGACTTTTGAAAATAAAAGTGAGGCATTTATTTCCCACCCACTGGAGTAGGCTTATTTATGTCACGATATTTAAATAAATAATATATGGAGAAAATTCTTATCTTTCTAAGTTCTTAAGTTTATTATTTTTTTTTTTTTTTGTTAAGCACTGAAGACTTAAAAAATTTGAGATATATAAAGAAAAAAAAAAGTTATACCTTTACTAATGACCACTTGACATTGGATGGTTCCATTAAAAGGTTTTCAAGATTGACGAGGACAGCCAAAAAATGCAGCGGATTTTTATTCATATTAAAAAAAAAAAAAAAATTCTTAGATAAAGAAAATACGTTGACCCAATTATAAAAGAGGATTTAAAGATATTAAAAACAAAATTTCAAATGCATTAACTAAGTCAGATTTAGAGTCGGAAATTAAAAATAAAAAACGCTTCTTGGTTATATATACTTGTACATAAAGCTTGAAGTTGCATTTTTAAAGGAGGGAATATTATTATTGTAGACCATATCAATAAACTTAATGGGACATAACCCTGAAAGGCAGCTTTATCAATAAATACAATCTTAATAGACTAAGCAAAACAAAATTAAATTAAATTTTGATTATATTTTCATGCCAGAGATTCAACACAAACACCAACCAACCACTCAAAGGCAAATCCAAATATATCACCAAATTTACCAAGCCTTCACTCTTGAAAATGTCTACAAAAGGAGAACCGAAACGTCCAGTAAATATAACAATAAAATAAATAGCACAAGGTTAAGTTTCAAAATAATTTTATTTTAGCTTATGAGCATATCGAAGCATCTTCAGAGATAAGACACTGCACATAAGCTAAAATAAAATCCTTTTGAAACTTAACCTTGTGTTATTTATTTATCTATAATTAGATGATACATTTTTTCAAACAGAGAATTCATTGGAATATAGTGTAAAACTATTTTTAATAAATAAAAAATTTAAATTTTTAATTAAAATTCCCACTTTAAATGAATTGGTTGTTTGATAAAATTAATGATTGCATTTTTTTTTTTAATTTTTAACCATTTATTTTAATTTTATTTAAGCTTTTAGGCTTTTATTTAAGCAATCGATGTCTTCTTTTTTTTTAAGTTTATGTTCTTTGTGAATTTCGATGTAAATCGCTTTGAGGATTTTTTTCTCTTAGTAATCAAAAAGAAAGTGTCTGTCCTCAAAAATTTGTTCGAGAGGGTTTATAAAAAAATCAATGAAAACATTTCAGGACTAAATAAATATCTAGAAAAAAAAAAACCTTAATGGATCAACAGATTATGAATAAGAAAAGACTCGAAGAGGTGAAGGGATTTTACCTCCAGGCATAGAATTTTTCGTTATCTATTTGTGATGGTATTAAAGGAATTCCTGGTTAAATTGAATTTTTTTTCTTTTAATTTACCGACCTTTTTGATTAAAATAAATATTAGCCTATAGGTGGAAATCTCACTTCAAAAACCCTCGATTGTAAAATAACCATCGCCAAAATGTATTTCATTTTCGTTTGCAAAATGTAAATTTGCCAATTTAGCATCTATGCCAACGAACACTCAAGATATTTTGTATTTAATAAAACAATTGTTTATTTTAGAAAAAAATAGATTTTTTATTAAGCTAAGCGGACTAAGCTGAGAGAAAGTTTACTTTGTCCATTATTCTAATAAATAATTTTAGTATATAAATATATCAAGATTGGACAGCTCCATGTTAAAAGTTGTTCGCAAGTTTTGACGCCCCCTTACAGAAGTTTCTGCGAACTAACTTTGCGCCAAAAATTAAACAGAAATTTTGTGTCAAATTAACGCTCTCTATGGCCGCAGTTCCAACTAAACAGTAAGCGGTGGAAAAAAAACCACCCACATGGGTTTTGAACTCAAGCTCGTTCGAAATCGTGTTTCAAATTCTACGATTTTACTCTCGCCACTGGTTTTGTTATTTTCACATACCTTTTTAGCTACTTAATTTGCAACTGTAGGCCACTTTTAATTTTTTTTTAAACGAAATCAAATTAAGGACAAGAGTGTCTCTAAATTTGTATCTCAAATAACTTAGATATTTAAAAGAATTTTCCGACATATTTTTTTTTTTTTTTAATGAATGAAATTCATAAATTTTTTTATGAATTATTTATTTATTTAATTATTTTAATTTTTTTTTATTCGATTAAGTTTAAGGTCTTTTACGGCAAAGAGGCCATTTAGACCCCGTCTCTAATGATGCTAGATGTGAACCCTTGACCTTTGGTATCACAGTTAATGCTCTACCTCTGAACCAATAATAATTTATTATAAATTGTAAAAAATTTATCTTTTGTAGGAAATCAAAATAAATAACCCCATTTCTTTTCAGATAAGATTTTTGTAGGGCTTCTCTTGACAATGGATCGATTCTTTTCTGTGTTAAGCAATGGCATATATAATATTGGGATTAAGAAGAACACCAAGAAATATTATTTTAAAAAATATTTATGAAAAATCTTATATATTGAAAAAGACCGTAACACAGATCATACAACCCTGAAATTAACTTTTGAAAAGACAATCAAAACTCCCTGCCTGGGACATCTATGAGAAATTTTGAACTATTTCAGACAGCCCAGCGGCTCTCTGTTAACCTTTGGAACTAAATAAAACTTAAATTCTTCCCGAGAGCTGCCCCCCCCCCCCTTCCCCCCCCCCACCACCTTTTCCCAAAAAAAAACACCCCCCCCCCCAGCGGAACCAAAAATTTTTTGTGGGCATGTACTCAAAATTTTACAAATTTTTTAAAGAAATAGGTGTGAAAATATAAAAAAATATAATAAAGGACCGGGCAGAGAAATAGGAAAGATATTTTTTTGATGACCATGTTATCAAAATTTTCAATTCTTCAAAATAACAATAATTAAATTTGATTTGATTGTGGAACCATTTATATTCCAACAATTTTAATCTTCATTTATATATTAAAGCAGTGGATAAGTCAGTCTCTCTCTGGACACCTTAGGTTCACTCCTGCCATCTATTGGAACTATAGAAACTAGATAAATTAATTGAATTTAATCGTTGTAACCCAGAGCTTTCTATATGGCCAAATAATAAAATTATTATTTTAAAACTGATAAAAAATTCTATTTGGAGTGATCTATTAAAAGATAAACGGCTCTTTAAAAAATTTTTTAGAAAGTTTATAAATTTTTGGCGAAGAGCAGTGACGTCAGCATCGCGCCGGTTTTTAAAGTATCCTAACGGATAGTTTTACTTTTAGTGTAATAATTAAGACGTTTTAATACACTATCACTTAAATTCCATGAAATATTTACATACAGTAGATAACATATAAGCAGATAAGTGGTTATATTATTATTCTGAATTAAAATTCCCCAATTTTTTCTAGTTTTAGGTTCATATTAGTAAAATCTTGACATATTCTCAGATCCGGACGCCAAATCGGACCAAATCTGGACGTATGGTAAACCTAAGTATATACTGTAGAATTTGATTTTACTCTGTTGCTATGCTTAACTTTCAAATTTAAATAATTTTATTTTACTCGAGAGAAATTCTAGTTTCTGAATGTATAAAAAAAGTTATATGTTATGGAATGTCCTAGAGCCCCCCCAAATGGTCTGATGTTTACCAAAAGTTTTTCAGATCTTGGCGTTTACTTCTAGTTTATGTATGCCAAATTTCAAAACAATTGAATAAATAGTTTGAGTTTTAGTTGACGAAAAAAATTACCAGACGCACAGGACTAATTCCAAAATTTACGGGGTGTAAATGGATTCTGGGGATCTTAATATGCATTTTGGCAGCTTCAGTACAACTTCGATTTTTTTTTTAACTTTACCTATTCAACTTTGGATTGATGGGCAAAGTTAAAATTTGAATCATTTAATCTGGTTTTTTAAATTTTGTTTCATAATTTTCCAGATGGATCCTCAGATGAGGAAATTATTTATTTATAATTTTAGTAACTGCAGCTGCTTTCGCCGGCACGAGTCGGTACCTTGTGTGGTTTTTTATTATTAAAATTGAAAAACAATTTTCTTTCAATTTTGAATTTTTATTTTAGTATTAATAACCATCTGTATGCGTTTTTCAGTTTCAAATCTGCTTCATCGTCTGGGTCTAACACTAATCAGAATCCAATATATTGTATATTATTTACTCAACTCAAACCAAACTCAAACACTATCACACACAAGCAACCGCTTCCTAAATCCCAGAGGCAAATGCAAACCTGGGGTACCAGCAAGACTGGGAAACAACCCACATTCTTGGAAACTGCTCCATCGGGAGAGCCGAAACGTCGAGTTAGAAAATTTATCTTCACACACATATAAAGAAACTTTCCTTTGAAATTTTGTAAAAATTTTCTTTTTCCGGGAATGGCCTCCCTTCTCCCCCCGTCAGTAAATCTAATCTGGCACACAAATGGCCTGTGGTATATATGAGTTTGACATGTCTGATCTAAACCAACAGATTGACTTTGTAGATATGTATGCTAATTTAATAAAAAAATTTAGAATTGAATCCCCCAGTCCTTGTTTCTAGTATGAATTTAATATATTTAGGATTTGAATTTATACACTTGGAAACAAATCGAGTAAATTTAGTTGGCATTTTCGCCTTTAGACAGTGGATACCGTAGTTATATTAGTAAACGAACATAACTTTAAACATGCCAGTTAATTTTATAATAGATAGACAATTTAGGAAAAAGCAAACTTAGTTAACAACAGTACTTAAATACAACTAAAAACTTTTGAAATTAAAAAAAATTTTTGTAAATGACAATTTTTACTTTCTCTTACCCTATATAAAAAAATATACAGAAAGTATTGCGATCATGTCAAAAATTCGATGTCGATATTTTGATGAAAATACATACAAGGTTGAAATTTTATATTTAAGTTAGGCACCCTCCTAAGTCGTGAAAATAAGCTTTTGAACAAAATCGGCCAAAAAGTACTAGAACTTTACTGATGAACTTTTCAGTTTTTCTTTCGATTTTCTCAAAATTCGCGTGTTAGAAATTCATAAATCAATTATTTTTTAGATGCTCTTTAAAATATATATTCTCATTTTGCCCTTGAAATCTTTTGAAGAACACTTTACTCTTGTAAGATAGGAGAAATGGTTGCCATGGTAACGGTGTTTTAAATATTTTCCAATTTTTTTTTATCTATCGTTCATGAGTAAAAATAAATTTTCAAATTTGGGGCCAAAAAACGAGATGTCTTCTAATTAAATTACCATTTATTTATTTGAAATTTATCATTGACTAGGTCGGGTTTCTTTAATAAAATAATTAATAGATTCTATGAACTTGATTCTAGAAAAACCTGATTGAAATAAGGCAACCCATGGAGGCAGGCAAGCGAGGGTCGCAGCCTCCAGGTTGAAGGGGCCTAAGGACTGCCATGGGGCCTTAACTCCTCTCTAATAATCGATCTTTTCAAGACAAATTGAATTTTAATGTTATTTAGTACCGAGATTCTTTCAAGCTTCCAAGGCCGGTTCATGTGAACAGATTCACAGTTTATAATTATAATAATTTAATATGTTTAGAAACTAAATATTAAAATTATAAAAAAATAAATCAGGCATTTTATGATGCCAGAAATTTAATTTTGTTCATTAATAGATAATATATTAAAAAGATTTTTTTTTTTATAAATAAACAATACATCACATGGCAAAAATATCCAGAAAAAAGTTTTTCTCTTAGACTGAAGAAGAGTATGTTTAAATTTTCCATTTTATATCCTCTCTCTTCCCACAGTTAATGTGATGCTTTCATAATTTGAAAGCATAATACTGTTGATGGAAACTTCTCTACCAGTGCTGATAATCGATTTCAGGGTCGGCGTGATGGGTGTGCGAATTGTGCGACGGTACACAACCCCAGGTAGTTAAATTTTATTATTCTGTAATTTATTGATTTTTAAATTTCGGATAATATTAAATGAACCCAATTTATAGAAATTAAAGTATTTATCTAGATACGCGACCATCCTAAACCATGCTAAAGTGTGTCAGAAATAGTCGACATAGTTAAATGTCATTTGCAGAAGTGAATTTAGGTTCGGCCTTAGGCCCTGTCCGATATGGCGTTTTTTTTTTTTTTTTTTAGCTTTATAGTAATAATTATCAATACATATTTATAATTCACTAATGTCGGTCTGACTGTCTATAACGCCCTATTTGACCAATTTCCCTTTGGAATTTCAAAATTATATTTTATTATTTTGAAATTACAGGAATATTATTTTGATCCCGAAATTACAATAATATTTAGAGAAAACCGAAAAAAACTAAAAAAGTACATTAGCAAAGTACTAGTATTCTTTTGCTGATTTTATTCATATTTCTCGAGACGCTTACGAAATGGATACTTAGCTAAAGAATAAAATTTGGGTATCGAGATATTTTTCGTTTTTGAGTAATTCCCTTAAACCACATTTTTTGATTTTTTCACTTGAAATTCATTAAATTTATTGTGAAATGAACTCAAATTCAAGCTAAAAGGCTAAACTCTTTTAAAAGCAATAAAACAGTGATTTAAAAGCAATAAAATGTCTTTCATAGAAATTTAGGTAAATATTGTGATATTTTAACGGGAATAGATCTTCTTAGAATTTAGGATTTTGTAACGATAAATTTAATAAATTTCAAAAATCAATGGCTTAAGGGAATTACTCAAAAACGAAAAAACTCTTGATACTCGAATTTTATACTTAAACTAAGAACTTATGTCACAAGCGTCTAGAGTTTGAATAAAATTTGCTAAAGAATACTACTTTACTAATGTACTTTTTTAGTTTTTTGCGAATTTCTGAGCCTCTCTGTGGTTCCTTAAAAATGATGCGGTTCTCATACGGGCTGAATCTTTACAAAATGGACATTGCAATGCATCTTTTGATCGATTTTATCGCATAAACCAAAATAAAACTCCTCTTTTTTTAAACTAATCCTAGTGTTTTTAACTATTGTTAAATTATTTTAATAGAATTGGCTACCAATCTGAAATAAATAGGAATGGGCTCGAAACGGCCTTAGATGCCAAAAAAGACCTTAAAATAAATAAAAAAGAGTTATGTATCAAATGACTTTAAAAAATAAATAAATTGCGAAAGTGGGAAGGGTTAAGCGAGAAATACCAAAGCTTGAGAATCGTTGTATATATGTTTTGTTTTATTTGTTATTTTTACGTTAATAAGTGGGATTGTTTCTTTTTTTATTTATATTGATTCTTTTTTTTTTACCCCACAAATTTTTTGCAGCCATCAAATCGAAGGTCCTTTATTTGTTTCTTACTCTAAGGAAACTCAGAGTTTTTTTTTTGTTCCTTCCTCTTTATAATATTAATCATTAATTAAAGACAGAAAACAAGTCTAAAATCTAATTGGCCCCTTCGATGAATATTAATTGATGGGAAGAAATAGGTGGTTTCCTCTGATATTTGACAGCATCTCAGTCTGCGAAATGTTTATTATTGTTCTTTCACTCGGTTGGTGAAAAGACGAGAAGACACTGTGGTTAACCTTGAGAGGTGCACCGTCAAGCTGCGTGCCTCTCTGCTTGAAATGGCTCCCCCTTCGTCTTCTTATATCTTCTATCTTCTCTCTTTTTACTTTTTTTCTTTTTCTTATTCCTTCTCCTACCAGAGTGCTTTCTGCCGGCCGGCCGGCCTATAGTTGTCTTAGTTCTCCCACCAAACAACCGGAGGCCGGTTGGACTGTTGTTGCCATCAGCAGCGGTCACTTTTTCCAGAGCCTCTCAGATTGTGACTACTCTCCAGAACACAAACACTGATCCCAATCCATGGTATGGAATGAGAGAGCTGGAACATCACTCTTCATACTTACCAAGAGTGAAGAAACTCTCAGTTTTGTCTTTATCACGATTGTACGATTTCTGATCTTAAAATAGCAATCATGGCAAGAAATAATTATATGTAATAGGAATTTAGATAAGAAATAGTTCTGTAAATGAGATAATTGTTTCTACTGTCTTTTGTAAAACTTTAATATCTCTTCAAAGAACGCATTCATGTATTGCTTTCTCTCGTTATGGGGCACACAAAAGCCTGTCTGTTCCGACATATTCATCGCAACAAAAAGTAAAAAACAAAAACAAAGTTATAAAATACACATAGGAATATAACAATAGTAAACAATACAGTATCAAAGTCAATGGCTAAATGAGGTATCAGCGGAAGCGAGGGACGGGAAGGTGCGAGATGACGCAGGGAGTAAAAAGTCCACTCCCTATTTGCTCTTAACTATATTCAATACTATTTAATTAATATTCTAAAGTTGTAATCAGAGTAATAGATTTTTTTTTTGTTTTAAGGTCTTTTTCGGCATCTTTAGATCTTTAGTTTATTTCAAATGATTAGTAGAAATATTTATTTCAAATGAATTGGCTGAATGGACAGGAAGCGAACTCAAGACCCCAGGCACGAGAAGTTCTCTGTGCCACGGGTTATGGGAAGAGGGTTGACTAATAAACGACATTAATATTCTCACAACCATAATATTCTTCCTTTTTTTTTTTGATAAATGGGAATTGGTTGTTTGTAGGTGATAGAAATCTTTTAATATTTTCATGATTTTTTGTTCTTAGAAGTGGGAATAATTAGAAAATTTTGTAAAATAAAAAAAATCACATCAATTGAAAGGATAGTTACGGTTTATCCTTATTTATATGCATATTTATAATATTTCTACATTTTATATTTACGAAATAAAAGAAAATTGAAATTTATTTTATATTATGAAATGTTTCCACAATAATATGAAAAATAATAAACAATATTTTTGAAATAAAATATTTTTTTTTATAAAAAAAAAAAAGAAAGAAAACTATTTGACCCTATAAAATACAAAATGATAAAAGGGTTATGTCAATTTTTACAATCTAATAAAAGGTGGCGTTCATCGTGTTTTAACGAAATATTTCAAACGTTTGTGTGTGAGTCCACTTTGATGAAGGGACTAGCCCTTTTCAAAAAGAGTTAACGGAATGTCATTTAAAGTACTTGAAAAATAGCAATATTTTGTTTCGAAATGACCCTTTTGGTAAAATATATAATTCAAAAATGATGGAGTGGCTGTGCTCTATGAAAATTCGTTTGTGATGTCTTTTTTTTAATGTAAATAAAAAGTGGAAGACTGGCAACAACAATACCCTGCTGGTGTCATCTCAAATATGTGTGTTTTATATATAATGAATCAGAAAAAAATTTCATTGTCTCTCGAGATAAACAAATGAGAAATCAGAATCTGTAAACGAATTTTTATTTCATTTGGACAGTTTAGGATCAAATACCGTGATTCCCGTTTAGAAGAATTTAATTTGTGTCCTAAACAGGGCGAAGGGGGTTCCCTGAAAAGTTAACAAGTCCCTGCGTTACAAACGGACAGACACTTTTTGTCTTTTATATAATACCGTAGTATAAATCAATGAAGTGAGTGGTTGTTTGTTTATACAAACATAACAGGAACAGGAGCAGAAGCAGCCAAAAATAAAAAGCCTCCGATTTCATTAATTAACGAGACATTTCGGTCCCCCCCCTGGCTTGTCCTGAAAATTTTTTATCTATTAAAAATATATTTTTTCCCATTGTGATTTTTTTTTTTAAATAAGCTTATAAAAGATAATAATAATAATAATAATAAATAATTAATAATATATATATATTAATTTCAATCCCCCCCTCCTAACAAGATGTGAGCGGTAAAAATAACTTTACTACTGATAGAGATGCAAAAATTGGACGGTAGATAAGAAAATGTTGACTACCCTTGTATTAGAAGAAAGGATACTATAAACAGGGGCGCCGGAACGAATTTGAATCAGGGGGGGGGGCAAAAAATTTTTTTAGAAAATTAAAATAATTTAATAGGTTCAAATAGTATAAAACAAAAACAAATCTACTATAAAACTTTAAAAATTTTAAATAAAATCACAATTTTAATAAAATAAAAATTTAAAAAAATTTGTTAGTGATTTTTTTTAGGCTCTATTTATACTATTTGAAGGAAATAAATATTTTTAATTTCTTATTTTAATTCAATATAAAATGTTTTTAGAAATTAGAAATACAATAGGGTCTATATAAAATATTTTGGAAAAAAATGAATTTCTTACTCTTTTATTTTTTTTTTTTTTAATTTAAAAGATTTTATTTTTAAAAAGTAAAAATGTATCATTTTTAAAAATAAATGAAATAAAAGAAGACATATTGCCCCCCCCCCCAGTTCCGGCGCCTATGACTATAAATAATTATGCCGAAGAGACTTCAAAAAAAAAAAAAAAAAAAATCATCCGACGAAATTTCAAAGAAGTTTCAAAGAAACTAAATTTATTTATTAAAATATGATTTAGAGAATAAAAAGATAATGATATTAATTTTTTATAATGTAATTAAAAAACTTTAAATTTGTTTAAAGTTTTATTTTTTTTTTTTAAGTAAAATTAAACAAAAGTTTTCCAATAATTTTTAGTATATATACTTCTAATAGATCATGGATTCATTAAGTCTTTAAAATTTTTCATTCGCTTTTAATAAAATTATTCAACTTATGTTAAGTTATAGGATCGAAAATTAAAATTTTTTTTAATAATAATATTAAAGTTTGACACCGGGATCTCCAGCCTATTCAGGGTATCGGTCTGCTTCCCTTTGTACAGAGCAGATCGATTCCTGGGGGCCATGGGACGAAGAAAAAAACCTGGCGTGACTTAGCGCAAGCACACTACTTTCTCTTAACTTCAATAATCTCTATTTGTGTGATATATGCTATCATTGTGTCTAATGATCGATTTTCTTAAATTTTTTTTTTTCTTAAAAGCCCTAAAGAGAAAAATATTTGACGAAACAATTTAAAAAAAAAAATTAATATTTTAAAAAAAGCAAGAGAAAAATTAAACGATCAAGTCGAGACCAATTATATGCCAAAATTTAGTTTTTTTTTTTTTTTTTTTCCTTTCTTCTTCGAAGGTGATTTTTCATTGCGTCAGGTCGTCACGTCGTCTATGTATGTTTCTCTTATGTGCTTCTCTCTTCAGTTCGATTAGAGTGACAATATAAAAAACATTTTTTCGCGAGGAAGCGGGAGCCATGGGGTTTTCAAGACTTCCTTTCTTTGAAAGCATCAATTCTAAATAGGATGTAGTTTTATTGCATTGGTTACCAAGATGTTTTATTTTTTCTTCTTAAAAAATAAATTTTAGAAAAAAACAAGCTTTCAAACAAACATGAATTATCTGTGCTGAATGAGCATAAATAAAAAGCACTGTATTTTGAATAAATATGCTTTATATAATTAATATATAACTCAAAAAGTCCGGAAGTCAAACAACGGATCTTGCAGTTTGTACTGAAAGTAGATCACAGTATCTTATAAAAATTGGTAGATCGTGTCGGTGTAATCTACTTTTTTTGTCCATTTGAGTTAAATACTTATTTAATATAAATATTAAGTTATATATATATATATGTTTTTTATTTATTTGCTTTATATTGATTAAAATTAGATTAAGTTTTTGATTCTCTTGGTGGGCCTAATTTGCATTTAATTATTTTTTTAATTATAACACAGGCCAAAAGTGTTCCCGGGTATTTTGGAGGCGCTGATTCCAAAAATACCATAAGCTCTAGTTTTAGACGTATAGAGAAAATTAAATTTTAATAGAAAAATAGCTCTAATTTTGAATTTTCTAGATTTTATTAAGGCGTCACCCCATAAAATTATGCAGATAGTTGAAATACATAGAAATATAAAGTTTCAGCTCAAGGTGGTGCCTCACATGGCTAGAAGTTTAGAAAAATCGAATTTTTTAAATTTCTTGAGTAGAAATGGCTGTATAAATTAAATTTAAATAGAAAAAAAGGACGGGATTGTACATTGGTGAAAATCTGTTAATTATTAACGAAATTATAAACAAAACACTTATCAAAGTCAGGATTGAACTCTAACTTCTAAACCAAACACCATCTTTATCATAAAATTTTATTTTCTTCAATTTGATTTTTAACATCTAACTCTGTATTAGGGGTGTCCAAAGCTAAAAAATAGAAATAATTCGGTTTTTACAAACTTTTTGCTATGTTTTGCACCAGTAAATCACCTCCGATTGGGTTGAAAGTTTTTATTTTTATGTATTTCAACTAAATGCATATTTTTAAGCGGGTAAAGCCTTAAAAAGATATAAAAAATTCAAAATAAAAGAAGCTTTAGATCACATTTTCAATTAAAATTTAATTTTCTCTTTAACTCTAAACTAGAGCTGATGGGAAAAAACTGATGGCGTTTTTTGGAAGTACGGCCATATATCCAGAGATAGCTTTAAATTTCACTGCAAAAATTTTTTTTTTGTTGGCCTGTGTAATTTATAAATAGTTTTTTTTTTTTTATTGAGATAAAAAAGAAGTCATGTTTCCATCATGAGGCTTTTTATCCAGAGGAAACGTTGAGAAAATCTAATTTCAAGGTTCTAATAAAATTGATAACCCCTCGTTTCTTGGTAATACGAGAAATCGATAAACAAAAAATTTTTTCACTTCTGGACCAACTGACGAATTGGGCACAGTCAATAAAGAATGAGTTATTGAAATAAATGAAAATAAATTTAAATAAATATTTAGTTTCTGTGAGAATGGAAGTTCGGATTGGAAACGAACTGCGCTCCCTCTTTTGCTAAGATTTTTTCAATACCTTATAATATTTTGAAATAGACATTGATTCTAATTTATTATCCCAATTTGCTTTTTTATTTAAAAGCCAAAATCTTCAAGAAGTTTTACCAAAAATATGAGTTAAAGATCCCACTGTCTAAGTGAAAACTTGTAAGGCAATTGTAATTGATTGTAAATTTGATTATATATTCGAAAATATTAATAGTATAATTATTTAAAACAAATGAGTAAGAAAAATATTCAGTGGCACGCCAGGGACACTCGCTCACTCTGAGAAGCGTGACTCATTCACTTTGCAGAAAAAATTTTTACGCGATGCTCCAAAAGAAGTTTTCACTTCAAAAATGTAAAATAATTTTAATATTATACTAGACCGATATGAACGAGATACTAGTTACAAGCACTAAATCGTCCAAATGAATTTTTTTTCTCCGTCACTCAGCAAGAATTAACCGTAAATATATTTAATTTTATGAAGAGAATAAAAGGCCGCATTTTCGACATGATTCAACGTACCGGTACATCATGCTGATACAGCTATAAAAAAGTTTATTTATTTTTCTTCCTTTACAGAGAATTTTTTTAAGCTGTAAGGTTTTGAGATGAATATAGATCTAGTGCCTATATTAAAGAGAATAGAATTATGTATAAAAATTGACGAAATTTATATCTCACGCAAGATATCGATTGTCATTTATAGACGATATGTTCCTAGGGGGGCACTTCACGGCCCCACCCTTGCGAAATTTTTTTTTGCATATTATAATCTACATATATGTAATAATTTGAACTCTTTCAATTAGTGAGACGTTGCCCGAATGCTGTTCACTCTATAACTGAATGTCATTCAGGGGCGCCGGAACGAATTTGAATCGGGGGGGGGGGAGGCAAAATTTTTTTTTTAGAAAATTAAAATAATTTAATATGTTCAAATAGTATAAAATAATTCTACTAAAAAGCTTTAAAAATTTTAAATAAAATCACAATTTTAATAAAATTAAAATTTTAAAAAATTTGCTAGTGATTTTATCAAAAATTTTTTAGGCTATATTTATACTATTTGAAGGAAATAAATATTTTTAATTTTCTTCTTTTAATTCAATATAAAATGTTTTTAGAAATTAGAAATACAATAGGGTCTATATAAAATATTTTGGAAAAAAATGAATTTCTTACTCTTTTAGTTTTTTTTTTTAATTTAGAAGATTTTATTTTTCAAAAGTAAAAATGTATTATTTTTAAAAATAAATGAAATAAAAGAAGAGATATTGCTCCCCCCTGCCCCCTCCTGTAGGATGCCAGCCTTAAATAAGAAGCGACACATCAATTTATAATTATAAAAATCTGGTGTGACTGGCGCACAGCACACAACTTTCTCTTACCTTCGGTAATCGAAAGTTGTGTACTGTGCTTGTCACACCAGATTTTTTGTGTCGACATATATTTAGTTCCCGACAGTAGGGAACATTTGAATTCAGATGTAAAATTTATAAGTATTGGAAAATATTTATATTTTGTTACCATGGCAACCATTTCTCCTATCTTCCCTATGAAATCCAAGAGTAAAGTGGTCTTCAGAAGATTTCAATTGCAAAATGAGAATATACATTTGAAAGAGAATCTAAAAAATAATTGATTTTTGAATTTAAAAAAAAAAATCGTTAAAGCAAATTTTGAGAAAATCGAAAAAAACTGAAAAAGTACATCAGTAAAGTACTAGTACTCTTTGGCCGATTTTGATTAAAAGCTTATTTTTCCGGTCCTGGGGGTGTTTAACTTAAATATAAAATTTCAACCTCCTAGCTCAATTCCTTCATGCTTAAAATTGAACACACACACACACACACACACACAGACAGACCATGTCGCGAAAACCACTTTTTTGGATTCAGGGGACCTCAAAACGTAATCTATCAAAATCTCGACATCGAATTTTTGACATGAATCCAATACTTTCTCTCTATATATATTAACATATATATATATAGAGGTAAGAGAAAGTAAAAAATTGGAATAATAAAAATTATTTAATATTTCATGTAAAAATATATATTAATTAAAATAAATGAATAGATAAGAATGAAACTTTTAATACAACAATTTAGGTATTGTTCAGCAAATTTATAAGACACGTCGATTAGAAGAGCAAATGGCCAAAAAAAGGGGTAACACTTCTCGTAAATTAGAGAATATATTGAATATTAATTTTGAAAATTGATAAGTATATAATTTATATATTTACAAAAAAGCGACTAATTTTCAAGCTTAATAAAAGGTCTCATTATGTAATATAGTTTTTCAGCATGTTGTCTATCGATTAGAACAAGGACCATAATGTCTAGTGGTGTTTGATGCTGATGTGCTGGACCAGGTGTGACCTCCGGTGGAGGCAGATAATAGTGTATTTAGCTGAGTTGATTATTTCGAAAACGAGTTGGGGCCTTTGGTCTCGCCGGCTGGCGTGTGCATCTCAACTGCCGTAGGCGATTACTGTGCGGGGGGTCGCAACTCGCAACGTTTCGATACATGTTTTCTAGAAAAAATACTATAGTACAACCGTATTCATAGCGAATAAAATTTTGTTTATTTAAAAGATGTTATTTTATGATTTAAATTATAAAAGTATAGTGTACAGTGATGGACAATATTAAGTCCCACTCATATTTTCTAATGTGATTATTTCATTGTTTGTAAACAAATATTATATATATTTTTAATGGAAACTTTCATGGTTCAAACCTTGAAAATTTCCAATAAAGATATTCATTTTCTTTTATAAAAACTCTTGTTGGCTCGGGGCCCACATCTTGTGGGTACGTGGATGGCGACCACGAGCTGCCCGAGTTGGAACAGTCAGTCCCTCAGTTCTTTGTATGTCTGTCTCTCCCTTCCTCTTTTCAACAGGTGTCAGACCGTGGACGGGCCGGCCTGTCCTATTTCTTCCGGTCGCAAAAACGCGTGATAGGGTTGGAGGGAAAAAGTGAGGTCCGCCGACCCCGCATCGCGGGATTAAGGCGAGGGCAGAAGAAGAAGAAGATTTTCTTTTATAAAAATAATTAAATAATCACAAGTAGAAAACGTATGGGTGGGACTTAATATTGACCTTCACTGTACTAACTTAAGCCTCCTTCTAGTTAGAAAATTTTAATTTCGAAATCGTATTTTTACCCAATTTAACTGAAACATTCCAAAGATGCGCTCCAAAATGTATGCTAAACTACAATATTTCCTAAAATTAGAGAAATACAAATTTTAAGAGATTTATTCATCAAAAATATTTTTTATCGATAAGTGTTAATTGTAAATGTATTTTCTTGCTATTTAAGAGCAAGACGATGTGATGACTCGTCCGTTTTCTTCGTTGGTCTGTCTCGTTTTTATATATATATATATGTGTGAATGTGTGTGTTTGTGTGCATGCCTGCGTGCATGCGTGAGGGGCCCCGCTCATTATCCTGATCATCATAGCCCCGCACGATTTTTTTTTTTTTAATCTATTAAACTGAGTTCTGCTTGGCCTCAGTCTAGGCCGCACACTAACAAAACCACTTTACATAATTTTAGTCAATTCTTCTCTGGAAGATGTTATGATTTCTAAAAAGGATTAATGTCATATCAACTGATAACCAGCAAATCCTCCAAATGGAAGGTTTAAAGTACTCATAAAATGTTCTGGATCTTGTCTAAAGTTGGGATATATCAGTAATGTGATGTAAAAATAACCTTCATAATATCTAATGGAGGGGTGGAGATAGCAGCTAAATTGGAATGCTCGAGGTTCAATAAAACTCCCAGAATAAGCCTGAATTTATTTGGCCATCTTCAGTTATTGGAAATTATACACATATTGTGATTGAACCAGGATTTTTCAATAATAAAATTTATTTACTTCATACAAAATCATATGGTTTCTCTCTGCTGAAGATCAAAGATGAAAAATAACCTTCTTATAATAGAAGTCGTAATCAATCTTAAATTTATTTTTATTTATATTTCAAAATATAAAAAGGAAAAAATAAAAACTAGAATAAAGCATCAAATTTTTTTTGATGCTTTGTTCTAGTTTTTATTTATTTTTTTTCTTTGTTAATTTGGAGGATGAATTCCTCCTTCTAAAGAGCTGATAAATGAGATCCTTTAAGTCTCTTGACTGCAAATCAATCTAAACATCTTTCCTTCTAATATGTAACATTTAGTGAGGAAAAAGTTAAAGAACCATGATTTGGTAGCTTGATCTGTGGAGCGTGGCAAGAAGTGAATACGCAGCCATCGGTTATCCAGAGACGGACATCGATGACGGTGACAAATTACTGAGGAGAGCCATCCCACGATTCCCGAACGTCAATTAACATCAATCTATGGGCCTCGGGACCACGGGGGAATACTCAGCTCGGTCTAAATGACAATTCAGTTAGGAAATGAGCAACTGACGACCCCACCCACAACACACTTCCACCAGAAGATACCAAGATAGATGGCCGTCGGATTCCGAAGGAAAAAGGACACCCACCCCGAACCCTTCTGTTAGAATTGTCACCAATAAACATCAGTTACTACAAGAGCAGGTCGCGATTTATGTAATTCGATCCTTTTCTTCTGTTCTCAACTCAATTCCTCTACTTTTTGGCCAGTCAAGTGAAACATTTAAGTGGCCATTAGAAAATTTAAACGTTGAACTTTACTTTTTTTTTAAGACAAAAAATAAAATTAGATAATTTAAAAGTTACTCGAAATGATAACAATCCTGTTCAGAGATAAAATGATTTCTCTTGAGAATAGCTAGAGAGGGGTTGAAATTATTGATTTATTAATAAATGCCAATCGATATATAAATCTTGTTGTAGATTTATCTAATTCAGAAATATGTGAATTACGGCTGGATTTGGTGGAATCCGCCCACTGTTCGACTTTGGCAGGCAAGTTTCTTGCAACGCAGTCTTTGCACCCCTGTAATTTCCTGAGAGATGTTTGGATTTGTGTCTTTGAGCTCTTAGTTCTCTTAGATGGTGTAATATCAGGTTTGTATACTAGTAGTTGGTTTGATTTGACTCTGAGGTCTCAATCTTCTTATTTCTCAGGTGGTCGAGATGTTAGCTGGTTTTTGACTGGATAGAAAGCAACGACTACTTGATTTGATAATAAAGAAATAAAATTCGAAATATTGATTAATGAAAAAAATTTGATAACAAATGAAATCTTTACAGAATCGAATATACGCCTATTAGGTATATACGAAAACAAAGTTTTAATATATTTTCTTAAATAATTTCAAAAATGTATATTTCAATGAAAGGCTGGAGATCCTGGGTTCGATTACCGGTAGCTATGGGGTGTTCAACCCACCAACAAATAAAACATACAAATGTATTAAATATATTTTTTTAATTATGAAAATATGATAAAAGTCATAAATATTTTTAAAAAAATATAAATTGCACATATAAATTGAGGGTAAAAAATTAAAATGTTATTTATTCATTATGTAAATATTAAAACGCGTTTAAATAAAAATTGATTCCATCCTTTTTGGAAGAATTGAAGGGACCGTGTTTTAAGGCGACCATTTCGACAGCTTAGCGTTTTGGTTGCATATACTCAAGGCTCAAGCTTCTAGACTGACACTTAATTGAGGCGCTCACTGTACCATTTTTGATCGGGATTTAATACCGTGTTTTCATGAGGGTCGGTCGCCGTGAAACAGTTCTGAATACTTAAAAGAGGTAAGGTTTTTGCAAGGTCGTGTCCCAATGACGTCACCTGTGACGTGAGTGACCTTTGTTTTTCGCGGGGTTCATGTACCTCAGGTCTTGCTATGAGAACACCAAAAGCAAGCAGGTTGTTTATCGCAATGTTGGATCTTTAAGTTAGCGCATGCGTTTGAGAAAATATTTTCATTTTGAAATCTGCATCTCAACTGTCAAGATCTGCCTGATATTTAGATCTGCCTGATATTTGTTTTGGCGTTTTTACTTTGTCGCATCACATCTCACCGATTTTCTTAAAAAATTATTTTTAATAAATTCCAATCAATAAACATAATAAACTGGTTGGAAAAAAATTAATGAGAAAAAAACTAGTTAAGTACTTTTTAAAATATAATAATTTTGTTTATCAATTTACTAAATATCAAAAACAAAACTCTCCTTGAATCTAATTATTAATTTCTAGCTAAACAATTTAAGGTTATATAAAAAGTATATTTATTAAAAAAAAAAATTGCAATTTAATAGTTTATTTATTTATTTGAAAATTAATTCAGCGACTGGTTATATTTTATTAGTATTTAAAAAAATTTGAAACAAGTCTTCCTCAGAGTATAATGTTCAGCTCCTAAACGAGAAGAAGGAAACGCCACCCGCAACACACCAACACCGTTAGAGACAAAATGACAACGCAAGCGCTAATGTTCCTTGTGCCAGCTGTCATCCACCATATACGTAAAAGGACACCGACTGGCGCTTTTCTCTCATTCTCTCTCCTGCTTTCGAGTTATACACATCGAAGCATTCTCAAGATACAAGCAACTTGCATATCTGAAATATTCAAATACCATCAAGATTGTATTCATCGCAACATATCAAGAACTATTTATTTTAAATTTGTTATATTAGTTTTTGATTTTATTTCTCCTATATATAAATATATAGGAGATATTATCATTCTTCATTCGAATTTTGATATATACATTTTATCCCCTATCCAAATGTCCCATTTCTTTTATTATTTGTTTTTTTCTTATGTGTGACAATTTTTAATAAGAATTGATACGATTAAATTTTATATTTAACTTATACCTTCCCACCCTCAAAACTTTTACAACCCAAAACTCTTCTGAACTTTTCATTTTTCGATTTTCTCCCCTCCAGATTTTTCAACCAATCAAATCCTACCACCCCTCCAAAAAAAACCACCAAAACACCCCACAAACAAACCTCCCCCTACCTCTCCCTCACCCCCCCTTTCCCACATTTCCTGACCCCCACCTCTCTTAATTTATTTTGATCTAACCAATAAACTCCACCCCCCCCCCCTCTTCCCGGGGAGCCCCCCCCCCCATTTTTTTTTTTAAATCTTGAAACAGTCTAAGTGATCGTTAAATTGATAGAAACAGCAAGTTATACTTGGATATTTAGTATACCTCTCAAGATGTTGTAAAAAAGAAAATAATAAAATATTTTTCTTTATTCAGAATCTTTTATTTCCGGAAACAACTGTTGCGCAGCTTTCAGTTACACAACAATTAGCTACATAATTAACAGAGAACTTCCTACCCCTCTGAAAATTAATATTAATTGGAATTTTTAAAGCAAATAGTGATGAAGAGAAGAAAGAAGATGAAACTATAGCTGAGAAACACTTTTGATTTGACAACATGCACGAAGATGATCCCAATAAGGAATCTAAACGTCGCTTGTGTTTGCAATATAAAAGTGACCTGAAAAAGCTCCATCTTATTTTCTTCCAGGAATATTAAATTGATTGTCAAAAAAAGTTATACGTATGCCTATAGTTTGAAAATGCGAACCAACCCTCCTCTATTGACCTCGGTCTGCATCTCCTCTTGTGCGGAAAACGTCATCAAACCGATTTTTCATTTTTTTTTTTTCGCTCTCCCCAAGTTTGCGCGAACACGTCGGAGGTGACAATGGAAATGGTATCTTGGATATTTATGCTCGAGGAGTTTGCGAATCTCGTATTTTATCTTGTCTTTGACACAGGCTTAAAAGAAGAATTCTGAGTTTTAGACTAGACCAACTCGAAAAAGTGAAATTAGTTAAAAGCACGTAATAAAAAGGAATATTTCACTTGTTCTAAATATGTCTTTTTTTTTTGGTACGAAATCAATAAAAGATCAGTGATATGAGTTTAACCAAGCAACGGCTATAAAATCCATTTGAGGAATTTAGATATAATTTTACTTTCTCCTACCCAATATATGAAATATATAGAGAGAAAGTATTGGTTTCATTTTTATCTAACTTATCTAAGTTATAATTTCAATAATAAACAAGAGGACCTGAATCTTTTTCAAAATTAATGCTAAGAAATTAAGTAGCTCTATATGAATACTTATTATTATTTGAATTTCCTGCCAAAATCAACTTTTATTTAGTCTTTTGTGCAAGCAAACACACAGTTCAAACTTTCTTCCATCTACAGGCATACCGTGACAGAATTTTTTTGGGAAAGTCGGGGAAGAATTTGGATTATCTGGGCGAATATCTCCCCCTCAAATAACACTTTTCTATTGTTTACTTTCATTAAAATTATAAATGAACTTGCTGTGCAATTTTGATTAATCTAAATAAATAATAAATTACCATATTTAAAGATCTTTCAATGAACCTTTCCTAATGAAACTGTTTTAATTTAATTTTCATCAAGTAAGTATATATCTCTCCGGTGAATTTAATCTTTTTAGTTTATGTCAAAGACACGATAGATGATGTCAGGAAAATCCGAGACTTGATAACTCTTCGAGCATAAATATCTGAGATACTAAACATTTTCATTGTCACTACCAACATGCCATCAAGAGAAGTTGGAAAGAAAAAAATAAAAAAAGAGGGAAGCACTTTTTAGGAAGATCAATGTCAACTTAAGGTAAGTAATTCTACAACACTTATCGGAATATTTCGCAGAGATTATGATAATTATTGATAGAAAAAAAAAAAAAAACAATACACTCTCTCGTGCACTTTGTTTAGTCAGCACTTAAAAATGTTTTAGCAAGTCGATTTCTTCCATCGTTTTATTTTTAATTATTTTTAATTTAATATCTTGTTTGTTTTTTGTTTTTTTGTTTTTTATACCAATCAACTTAATCTTTGTCAGATTATTTTGATTTTCAGCAGATGAAACCGTTAAAAAATACAAAAGAGAAACGACCATTATTTCAAGTCTCTATTCGAGTAAAAATTTCAAAAACAAATGTCAATGTTCTAAAATGAAATACTTCAATCACCAATGCGAACTTTATTGAAAATATAAAATAAATCAATGGTAATCCTATTATTCTGTTTATTAAATCAAATTCTTTTCAGCTTTGGGATTTATTTATTCATCGATGACTGATGAAAGAAATATTCTAAATGAAAAAAAATATAATAAACTTCTTTCATTTAAAAGAGATAGATAATCATATAAGATTTAAAAATAATTAAATGTGCTTATAGTTTTCAGGGTGTAGCCAGGGGAAGATAAGGGGTTCAACCCTAAATATCGAAAAATTATAAATTAAGATGAAGTCCTACATTTTTTCGTTATTTTATTATATTGAGGAAAGGATAAACAAAAATAACGATAATTTGGAAATTATTTATTCTCTGGACTTTCAATTTAAAGTATCATCATCAGGCCGGCTAAAAATGTGAAAAATATTTAGTTACATATGTGATATATAAATTTATAATTGATATGTGATACATAATTTATAAATATATAGATTTTTATGGATTTTATATATACGGTATATATATATGCCTATACTAAATACTTTATTATTATATTTTATTTGTTTTTTAAAATTTTATGTAAATAATAAATTCGCAAAATGTCAACGTACTATTCCAAGACATTCATAAACGGTCAGTATCTATTATGAATTTTATTATATAGCCTTATATATGTAAAACATTTTTACTTTCTCTTCCTATTATATATAATATATATAAATATTTCTCATTCGATTCGAATTTTGATAATCTCCTTTATCCCCTGAATCCAAATGTTTCACATTCTTCTTCTTCTTCTTTTTTTTTTGTGTCAATTTTACATAAAATTATATGAGGTGAAATTTTATATTTATTAACCCCCCGACCACAAAATAACTTTTAATCAAAATCGCCAAAATACTATACTTTACTGATTACTTTTTCATTTTTTCGATTTTCTCAAAATTCCTCTAACGATTTTGATTAAAATTCAAAAATCAATTATTTTTGATGCTCTTTCAAATTATATTCTCGTTTTGCCCTCAAAATTGTTTGAAGCACACTTTACTCTTGTGCTTCATAGGAAAGATAGGAGAAATAAATGGTTGCATGGTAACCGAATTTAAATCTTTTTCTTTTTATTAGATTAAAAATCAATTATTATTTAAACGCCCATTTTTTTTCGGAAAAACATATCTCTCTCTCTCACAAAACTATCTTCTTTCTTTCTAGCGTTTTAAATTTTTCTACCTTATCTTCCATTTGACCAATGTTAATTTCCTATAGGGATTTGTATGTTAATTTCGATTCAAAGGTCCCCTTTAGAACTTTTACCATTTAAATTTTTTTCCAATTCTTATGAAATTTTGTATTTATTTACGATTCTATATTGTGTATAAAATGTCCAAATATGAGATTAAATTTTGAAAAATAACCATAGTTTATTTCAACAATCAACATTTAAAATCAAGTTTGAAACTAAGGTGCTATAGGAAACTAAATATATCTACACAAAAATCTGACCACACGTACAACTTTCTCTTACCGAAGGGAGAGAAGTTTTATTTTTATTTTATTTACATGTATATATAAAATCTATAAATATATATATACAGTATATTATGTATCATATATCAATTATAGATTTATGTATCACAAATGTAACTAAATATTTTTCACATTTTTAGCGGACCTAATGATGGTACTTTAGTACAGGAATCGATAGTCCAGAGAATTAATAATTTCCATATCAGCATTCGTTATTTTTGTTTGTCCTTCTCTCAAAGAGAAATAAATATATAGAGAAGAGTGTTATCAATATAATTTTTGAATACTGTTAGAAATTATAAAATTTTCTGGCTAAAGGCCTGAGAGTTATAATTATAGCCTATATTAATTTAAATGCAAGAAAAAATTACACGAAATCAGAAAATCCATGCAATATAATAATATTATTGAAATAGGAATTTTTATTTCTCTTAAACTGTTGTTTATTTGTATAATATTACAACGTTTCGGCTACTCATTTTATGTTCTTCTTCAGGTATAAAATCACATACAATCACAAAGCGTCTTACAATATTTGAACATATATTAAAATAAATTATCAACAATTACATTAAAAACTTTTTTCCAACTGTAACTTTTTGTTCTGTGACAATGTCAATTGAAATGTATGGTCGAAAAATATTTTTTTTAATTAAGCGAATGTCACGAATGGAATTCTCTCCAAAATCCGACTATGATTAACAAAACAGATGGAAGGTTTGAAGAAGATTAAGCAGCCCTGTCCTGCACCCTTTCGACCTTAATGGCGCCGCTTCCCCTTTTCATTAAATTATTAATCTTTTAATCTGCCCATTCATCCTATATAAAAATTGTTTTCTTTCTAAAAATGCAAGATACGAAATAATTGTCGATATTTCATCTTGATATTTCAGTGTAAGAGTATAAATCTTAATAAATTTAAAGGGATCAGAGATACTCAAACTTAGAATTAATCTATCATTAAAAAAATTAGGAGCATTTTTAAAACACTAGGTCATAAGTTTCAATAATGTATTAAAAAAAAATTAACATTTTTAACAGTAGATGGCCTTTGCTCAAATTAATTCTAAAGATGGCATAATTAACTGATTAAAAAAATGATTTTTAATAAAATTATTGAAAAATAATTTATCTTATTTTCAAATTTTCTGATAAATGAATATCACTCGTATCATTATTTTAATTGTCAAATTATATATTGTATATAAAAATTTTGATTCCAACTGGCCTGATGATGTCATATCAAAACGAAATTGATCGCCAATAGAAAATGTTTCAATCCACAACCATATTAAATTCGAGAAATATTCATTGAATATTAATATCTTATTAAAATATATAGAAAATTATTTAATGAATTTTACTATATATTAATATAAACATCGTCACATTTATTGTCAGTTATATATTTATTTTTTAAATGGAATCAGTTTTATAAAAATAAAAAAGTAGCTGAAAATCATGGGACTCGAAATAATGAAAATCTTAACCGGACTTTTACCGGACAGACCAGCTAGTGAATTCTTCTTCGTAATCAATATTCTTCGAGAATATTTTATAAACATGCAATCTTAAATTTATTTTTTAATTTTCTAAAAATAAAAGAATTTATCTTGGTTAAAAAATAAAAAAAATACTTAATCATATTTATAAATGGTAGGAGTCGAAGAATTTTTTATTTATTAAAATGAAATGAGGGAGCGTTGGGAGTCCGCCTGTCAAAGGTAAGCATAATATGAAGGGAATCAAATAAACATGATTCATACGGCAGCTAAACACCGGAGACAAGAATTCATTTCGAAATGATTTCTGGCTGAGTCAAAAATCAGGTAAACTAAGCATAAGCATATAAAAAAAAACAACGTTGCCACATCTCCGGTTTTCACTCTAAGCTCCGGTTCTATGAGACATGTGAATCTTCCTAGGCAAAATTCACATTGACGATATAAATTGATCAAATAAATTTCAATGAGTGGATCATCAAAGGTGATGAGCAGGCAAACAAAAATTCTGGGAAGTATTCGAGCACCCACAACACGGCGCCCCGGAATTTATTATTATTAAAATTAAAAAGAGAAAAAAAATAATAATAATTTCTTATTTTGAAAAAAATAAAAATCTGTGACTTCACTTCACTATTTTTGTAATTAACAATTAATATTTTGGGATTAAGGCGCGCGTCTCGGGGTGCTAATTTTGGGAGATTCCAGCGGCCACAATTTTGAAGCTATCGACCTCAAATTTTTTTTAATTTAAAGCTATTTAAAATATCTACAGCTTATAGAAGCCCTTTTTTTGATTTTCGAAAAAATAATTTTTTTTTTTTTAGATTAATCGCATTAAATAAAAGATATTTTTAAAAAATTCGCTCTATATCTTATAGATAATTAAATTAGTAATCATTGTGTTAAAAAATGATTAATTTTTTACCCTTAATTAATTAGCTGGAATCTTTAAAATGAAATGGAATAAATCCCTTGAATTCCTATGGGAAAAACTAACGCCATCTCTTGCCGCCTCGAGTAACTCGGTAGTCAATCGTCTTCTAATGGCTTTTCGAGACGCGCACCTTGAATATTATATAAAAGTTTATTACTTTCTCATAAATATGATCATATATGGAGAAAGTGGTCCAAAAATTCGATGGCAAGATTTTGATGAAAATATCGTTTATAGAGGAGGGATTAGGAGGGGATAAAGCAGTTAAACTTATAATCCTGAGTTGAATACAACTCGAGTTCAAATCCACCTCATGACAATAAATTATCCAACTCTATTTGAGATGCCTCCTCCTGAGGAAGGAAGGGACCCACCTCAGATCATTCCCATGAGAGTTATCTTCATAGTAACCACAACGTGCAGGGCTGACACTAATGACTGAGAAGAGATGTTTATAGGGATTGAGAAAGAGACTATGATCCATCTGGTGAGAAAATCCGATAATGTAATGTCAATTGATATAGAATCATTGGACTTCATTGAAAGTTTTTAACAATTAATATTTTTGTAATTAAAATAAATTATCATGATGTCATTATCATGAACATCTTGTCATTCGTGCTGTTCAAATATGTGTAAAAATCATACGGAGGTGAAATTTTATCGTTTTCCGAAAGTTCATTGAACAGAGGGATAACCCGTAAAGCAAAAATGGATAAAACAGCAAAACTCTTAGTAATTAATCCTCTTTTCTAGTTTTCTGTTTTAACAATAATGTTTTTTAAGAATAATTTATTTTCCAAATTTAACCAACCAATTGTCAAATGTCTGATAATTTTATCAAAGAAAAATAATTTTAATTGTACATGATCAATAATACTTTTTTATACATTTTTTTTCTTAATTTTTTACATTATATGCTATTTTATTAATTCCAATGTATCAAAGACACTATTTCCACTAGTTTTTTAAATTTTGATACTGTAATATGAGGTATATGGCCAAAGAAAAATAAAATAAGAAGTCTATGTTCTGTCGACTATTCGAGTGTCGATCACTCTTCATCAGGACAAAATTCATGTCAAATTGTCAGGTTAGATGACATCAATGACAATTTTTCAATTTATATTCTCTTGAAAAATTCTCTTTACTCTTATTCAATCACGAATTTGACATTAATTTTGTCCTGATGAAGAGCGATCGCACTCGACAGAATATAGACTTCTTATTTTATATTTCCCTTGCCCATATACCACTTCCTCACACTTATATTCATATTAAAATTTTTAACATACTCCCGCCTCCCTTCGCTGGGGCTTCCCCCCTGACCCCCTCCACTGGTCGGGCCCGACCCTCGCCTTTTCTTAATTATGAGAACCGTCCCTTTCATCTATAGTTCCCCCCTACCCCCCATCTCCCCTCCGCCCTCGCCTTTGCTTCTTACTAATGAAAAGAAAAGATTACTACCTATTCCAATCCAGAGCCTGCTTGAGGATTTGTTTACATTCATGGAATACACAAATGAAAAGAATACATAAATATTTCTCTATACATTTCCTATGGGAGAAATCGTAACTTTAAAATTAATAACTCAAAAGTTATGGGAATTTCGGATGAAAATAATTTTCCTGTAATCCCGAGAAGGTCCTCTTTATGCATAAAAAATTTCATTTCAAAATTCCAACGGGAAGTTGCCTAAATAGAGGTGACAGACAGACGACAGACAGACAGACAGACAGACAGACGGACATTAGTGAATTATATATATAATATATAGATTTCAGAAATTTTTTTTTTTTTACATTTTTGTTAAGCTATAATTGACAGTCCAATTTTAGTAAATATAACATTGTTTAAATATAAATATAAAATTGTTTAAACAAAAGTAAATTTTGTCATTTATTATTGGCAGAAGACCATCATATTTTATTATTTTTTGCATTTTGTTTTTTAAATTCCTAGACTGTCATCACTATTCTTTTTTTTGACACCAGGTGCTCTACTTTCGCAGAAGTGCTGCCTCTATAGGTCACGCACGATCCCTATAGGTCCCCCGAGTTCAAAAAAAGTGGGTTCGGCACACAGCAGTAAGGTAAAATAAAAAAATTTTATATTCTGTCGCCGACGTTTCGAGAGCTAGTCACGCTCATCGTCAGGGCAGGCAGAATTGTCAAACAGGTGGTGTGGTACTGTATATTATTATCATGTATAAACATGTTTGTATTATTTTGCATTGTCATAAAAGTGTGCAATGCACACAAATAACAACCACAAAACTAAAATAAACACAAAACTAAGCGACCGAAACTGCAGAGAATGTTTAACGGGAGAAATTAGAAACACAAGCCCCGAAATTTGTTTTGACAAATTTTTTATAACTTTACTAATAAATATGGCAGTAGTAATGTTTATCATTTTTATTTAGTTTATGTCAGGTTTATATCATAAATATATTGTAAGGTATGTGAAATCAAATATTTTCAAGTTTTTTAAAATTTTTGTTGAAAAATTAATTAATTATTATTTTAGTATTATTTTAGTAGTAAGATAAGAGATAGAGATAATTTTGAGGACTCTTCATCGTTGGCAATATATTGATATAAATAATTCTTTCTCTAGCCGAAAAGGACCGTTTTATTTCCGTGCGAAAAAATAAAAAAAAAGCAGCAATCGTTGAGCCATTCAGCAGAGATTGCTCACATGCTAGTGCTTTTCTATATTGCTGAGATTAAGTGTGAAATTAAACGGATGGACGAAAACAGCAAGTAATATCCCGAAAGGAACAAAGCCAGCCTCAAGAGGCCAACTGGCTGTCGACCGACCCTTGGGCTCTTCGACCCTTTGGCCCAAGTCAGCTGTTTTAAAAGAGCTTGAAAAGGCCAGCGGGTTGCCTTGCCTTGCCTTGCCTTGCCGCGACTTCATCTTCTTCGTTCCTCTTTTCTTTCATTCAATGACTTTCCAATCCATCCATTTCATCAAACGAAATATTTATTCAGATTTTTATTTTTATTTTTTTTTTTTATTTATCAATAAATTAATTAAATTGTGGTCACTCTCTTTAGTCATTTGTGTAGGGAAATGACACATTGTGGTCGGGATAAAAAAAAAATGTTTCGTGTGTGTTATTTTCAAACGTTTATTATTTACAGAATTTTGACATATGCCGAAAATGACCAAAGATTAAGACATTTACTTGACCTATCCTTTTGCTCTAGTTAAATAATTATTATATTAAAAACTTTTAAATAAGGCCCTGTTGGCGTTTGATTCAATTTATTTAAGATAATCATTCTCTATATTTCCCCCGTATTTATGTGAACAAAAGACGACAAATGATAAATACACAAATACAAACTCGCCGAAGGCGGGCGGCGTCTCGCGATATGATTAAATTATTATTCAATTAAAATATTTTTATTTGAGAATAAGAGTTTGAATCAGTCAGAAAAGTGAAGGATATTGAATTTTTTAGATCAAAACAGAGAAAAGTGAAGTGTGGTGAAAATCCTACTATGTATAAAAGAACATCTTGTCTACAATTTTGGAATACAATAAATAGGATAGAAAAACAACTTATTTAAAAAAAAATATTTGATTATTTAAATCTAACAAAAGATCAATAAAACTCAAAATTTAAAAAAAAAAAACTACAAAAATAGACTAAATATAAAACAAAATTAATATTAATAAGATGTTTAAGCCATTGTATCCGAATTATTAAAATTGAGGGTAATGGGGTTGATGTAAAAAGAGGAGAAAAAAATAAAGTATATTGGAATGTTTTTGAATGTATAAAAAAAAAAAAATACAACCTGTACAAAATGAGATTATCAGCTTTATTGCTGCTGACTTAAATAAATAAATAAATAAAAATTCCTAGAGCAAAGCTGGGGAGGGGGGCACGGGCCTTCTGAGCCCCCCCTTAGTTACGCCCATGCTGAGGGCATTCATTATAGTTGATTATTAGTATTATGGTAATTAAAAAAAAAGGAATAAAATTCAAAACCCTAGTTTATATCGCAACAGTGTTCCTAGAGGGGGTGGATCTGAAGGACGCAATAAGGGAAAGTATCTGCTGGCAAAATAAAAATAAATTATAATTTATTTAAAAAAAATAATTAATTATATGGAAAGTGGAAAAAAAAGGATTATTTTATTTTAAATATTTTTTAAATTAAATAATTTAATAAATTTCTTCTCCATTAAATTTCAAGTAATTCGAAATTATCCTAAAATAACAATTTAAAATTAATAATAAAAAAAAATACGATCTGTCCCTGACGTAAGTCCTTGGGATCGTGCGATATGTTGCAACGAATTTATTAAAATTAATATTTAATATTAAAATATTAATTTTAATAAATTTTTTGAAACATATAATCGAATGTTTTAAATCCTTAATTTCATTATTCATAATGTTTCAACTAGAGCCTACGGTTGATAGTTGAAATTTAATTAAAAAAATATTTTATCAACCTATTTTTTCTAGTTTTGACTTAAAAAATGAAACTTGGATTAATTAGGGATTTTTTTTTTAAGTTTGATTTACAAATATAATAAAAAACAATTAATGAAATATTTGAGAATGTTGGGATGAATACATTAATTCCATAAAACATATTTTTAACAGTGATAAATATTAAATTATAAAATGGTATTGCGGGTTGTATTAAATCATATCCCCTCATGTACCCTCTCTTAGTCTAAGTGTTAGAAAAAAATTAAAAGATAAAAAACCTATCAATATTGGATTAGGATATTTATTTTTTTCTCCCTCTCTATCTCCCCTCATTTCACCCTTCTTTTGTTATTTCATTATTTATTAGAATTTTTTTTTTTTAGATAAATCGATAAATATTGCCAAAACAGATAAGAAATAAATGAGAAATATAAATTAAATACAAAAGCAATTTTAATTTTTATTTCTAGATATGAATGAAAAAATAGGTACCAGGTCATTCAGAAAGTTCGTAGCCTGACACATTGATGGAATTGATAGAAGCAAAAATATAATAAATGTTGAAAATGTCCCTCTTTCATGTGAACACACCATAGATTAATCGATTTGTCAAATAGGTTAGTTTAGACAGCAGATTAAAGATACGTGTTTTTTTTTCTTTCACTTTAAAATTGAAATATGAAAAAATCCGGCGTCTAGGTCATGAACGAAATAGAAATATTATATATGATTGGGGGTTATAAGTTTTCGCTTGGTTTGATTTTTTATCGGGTTCAAGTCCCACTTGAAAAATTTCGTGCCACTGGTCGCCCTGCGCACAAGTTTCTCTACCTTCGGTAATCGAAAGTTGTGCTTGTCACGCCAGATTTTTTTGTGTCGAGATATATTTAGATTCCCATAGCAGACCCCCTTTTGAATCGAAATTAACTTGCAAATCTCCATTGGGATTTAACATTGGCTCTATGGAAGGAAGAACCGGAAAATGAATTTGTAAAATTTGAAATACTACATCAGTAAGTGTACGTCAAACAATTTAGAGGGTAAAATAAAAATATACATTTTAAAGAGGATCTAAAAAATAATTGAATTATGAATTTTAATCAAAATCATTAGAGCCAATTTTGAGAAAATAGAAAAAAATTGAAAAATCTACTTCAGTAAAGTAATAGTACTTTTTGACCAATTTTGTTCAAAAGCTTATTTTGAGTATCCGGGAGGGTACCTAACTTATATTTGTTTAAATATAAAATTCCAATCCCGTAGCTCAATTCCTTCATGGATAAAATCGTAACACACAGACAGACCAATTTGCGGGACCGACTTTTTTGGACTCAGGGTACCTCAAAATCATAAAAATCTCGACATCGAATTTTTACATGCTCGCAATACTTCCTCTCTATATATTATAATGCATATATACAGGGGCGCCGGAACGAATTTGAATCAGGGGGGGCAAAAATTTTTTTTAGAAAATTAAAATAATTTAATATGTTCAAATAGTGTAAATCAAAAACAAATTTATTATAAAACTTTAAAACTTTTAAATAAAATCACAATTTTAATAAAATTAAAATTTTAAAAAATTTGCTAGTGATTTTATCAAAAATTTTTGGAAAAAATTTAAAAAAAAATGAATTTCTTACTCTTTTAATTTTTTTAATTTAGAAGATTTTATTTTTCAAAAGTGAAAATATATCATTTTTAAAAATAAATGAAATAAAAGAAGAAATTTTGCCCCCTCTGCCCCCCCTGTAGGATACCAGGGGGGCAATGTACCCTTGCCCCCCCAGTTCCGGCGCCTATGCTATATATTGTAGGTAAGAGAAAGTAAAAACATGTCACTGAAATTGAATCATCGATAGAGTTTGTTTCGTTTAGAAATTTTGAAAAAAAAGCCTTTAGTTACTTCTTTGGATCTTACTCTCTGTAATCCGAAATAAATAAAAATAACGGGGTAAATTATTTTATTTTTATATTAAAGAACGGTTTCGAGAAGAAGTTTTAAAATTTTTCCAAAAAAAAAATTTATTAAAAATATCGAATTTAAATTTTTAAACCGAATGATATGAAATAAATTTTTATCAAACAAAACAATTAATAAAATATACAGTAGAAAATGATTAAAATTTCCATTTAGAAAGAATATTCATTATATAAAAAATTTGGTGTGACAAGGACAGAACACAACTTTCGATTACCGAAGGTAAGAGAAAGTTGTGTGCAGTGCGACCAGTCACACCAGATTTTTATTATTATTTTTTTGGCCACCCATCAAATGAAAAGTGTTTAAAAAAAAATCAAATATAAAATTCATTGAAAGATAAAAATAATAAGAATAGACAGTGAGGAAGAGAAACAAAGGCGACCGAAATGTCAACCGAGATATTATAGAATTTTCTCTACTTCATTGGCTGCTTGTATTATTTTTATCTTTCAATCTCTATACCAAGAATATCCCCCTATTTTTTTTTTTAATTAAATGGCCTCGGCTTTATCACCATTTGGCCAGCTTTAACTAATCATTTAATATTTATTATTTAATTTGATGAAAATATGTGGTATTATAAAATGTTTGATTTTTTTAAACACTTCCATCATCATGCATCTTCTTTAGACATGGAATTTGTTTTATGTTTGTGAACACAAACAATGGCTTTATTAAATGAATGATTTTTTTAAATCTTGTAACCCATTTGATTTTTTCCTGCAGTAATAATGTCATTATATCAGATAAATAAAATTATTTAATTAATATTAAGCCAAAATTTTAACCCTGAATATATATATATATATATATATATATATAGCCTATAGACCTAACACATAATTTCTATTCTTGTTACTTTTTTTTTACTAGTCATAAGGTAGAGAGGGTCAATATAAGAGCATGCGGTTTCTCATGTGATTATTTCGTTGTTTTTTTTTTTTTTTTAATATGATTTTTTTAATAAAATTTTTCTGCTTTAATATTGACAGTACAGAGAGGGACAATATTAAGTCCCACCCATGCGTTTTCTACCTGTGATTAATTCATTGTTTTTAAAAAAAATATATGGAAACTTTCATGGTTCAAAGCTAAAAAATTCCAATAGATTTTCATTTTTTTTTTTTATAAAAACAATGAAATAATCACAAGTATAAAACGCATGGGTGGGACTTAACACTGTACATGTATAATAAATTAATAATAGTAAATATTTGATTCAAAGAATGAAAGAATTAAATCATTAGTTATATATACATCACTGTAAAGAAAAGATTTTCTCAAATTAATTATTTAGTACTTGTTAAATTAGGAAATGGAATTATTTTTATACAATTTCTATTCATAAAGCATTACTTTTTAAATATAAAGACCATATAATATGAATCTTGAAAAAATGAATGCCTTTTTTAACTCTAAAGATATTAAGGATGTATTATTTTTAAATTAAGAAATGAATAACTAATTAAATATCATATTTAGGTTAATCTTCAAATGAAGGGTCTGTTTACGAATGCTAACGATTCCCTCTCCATGATCTGACCCTTCAATTGAAGTTCAACCAAAAAATGATTGCCAAAATGTTATTAAAAATATAATCGGGTCAAAAAGTATCTATTTGACAGAATGTTTATTAATTAACTTAAGAGAAATTCTTTGTTTAAAAGAAAACAAACTTATAAAAAGGAAAATATTTCTCAGATTGACATTTGGCATAAAAATAAATTTTGTTACGATTTAATTATATTGCCACAAAGGAAAAGAGAATAAATATACAAAGTATGATTTAAAAGAAGATGAATTATATATTAGAATATTAATTAGAAATGGATAAAATTTATTTTTTTACCTTGTGATCACTTGTGTTGGTTCTCACCAAAGTAGGCCGAAATGATGATTGAATTCAAGCACACACACTAACAAACACTCACAAGCACATATTTAAAAACACATTAAAATACTTTAAACGAGTGAAACTAATTTCTAATTTTATATAAAATTAATAAAACACTTTATGCATTGAATTGAACACGGAGCAAGAAAAACGTTTGACAGAAGCGAGATCGCGGGCGCCTTGTCAACCTCGCGAGTCAAAATAAAGATTGAAATTATAATATTAAATATTTATATTATTTATTTAATAATAAATATTTTAAAGAAATAATTTATATTTTTATTATTAATTAAATTGACTTTGAATTAATTTTTATCTTATTTAATTTTTTTTTTTTACTGTTTTAAAAGCTCAACGATTTGACCGCGTCCAATTCAAATTCAAATAATATTAAAAAAAAAATTAGAGATTAATATTTGGATATCAAAGGATATAAATAATTAAGCCTGCATCATAAATATATAAATATGATTATAAAAAAAATCTGGTGTGACTGGCACACAGCACACCCCAGAGAATTCTAAATCTATATTATTTTATATAATTCGCTTACGTCCGTCCGTCTGTCTGTCTCTGTCGCGCTCTATTTAGGCAACTTCCTGTTGGAATTTTGAATTGAAATTTTATATGCATAAAGAGGACCTTCTCGGGATTACAGGAAAATTATTTTCATCCCGATATTCTTATAACTTTTTGAGTTATTAATTCTTAAAGTTACGATTTCTCCCATAGGAAATGTATAGAGAAATATTTATGTATTCTTTTCATTTGTGTATTCCATGAATGTAAACAAATCCTCAAGCAGGCACTGAATTGGAATGGAATAATAATAATTTTCTTTTCATAATTAAGAAGAAAAGGCGAAGGTCCGCCGGAGGTGGGCTCCAGCCATCTGAGGCGAAGCCCCCCTGTTTAGAAGTGAAGATTCTCATAATTAAGAAAAGGCGAGGGTCCGCCGCAGGCGGGCCCGAACCAGCAGGCGGGGGTCCAAATAAAAAGAAAAAGATTTAAATTGTGTTACCATGGCAACCATTTCTCCTATCTTTCCTATGAAAACAAGAGTAAAGTGGTCTTCAGAAGATTTCAACGGCAAAATGAGAATATACATTTTAAAGAGTATTTAAAAAATAGTTTATTTATGAATTAAAAAAAAAATCGTTAGAGCGAATTTTGAGAAACTCGAAAATAACTGAAAAAGTACATCAGTAAAGTACTATAACTCTTTAGCCAATTTTATTTAAATGCTTCGTGTTACATCCCAGGTGGGTAACTAACTTAAATATAATATTTCAAAGTCCTCGCTCTTTTCGTCCTTGAGACCTTTTGTTCACAGAAACACAGACAGGACTCAGAGGACCTCAAAACGTGTATTTCTATCAAAATCTTGACATCGAATTTTTGACATGAAATCAATACTTTCTCTCTCTATATATATTAACATATTAATGAAGTTAATATAGGTAGGAGAAAGTAAAAAGAGAGTAACTCACAGTGAGATGATAATATTTTTATAAGATATTTACCATAGACTGTAGATTAGCGAATCAATATATCGTTTAAGTTAGGAAAAATGTTTGTATTTTGCTTTGGCAAATCTGGACTCGAACAAGGACTTCTCTTTTTCGCGGCGGGCAAACTACCTTTACCCCTAACCGCAGTTGTTATATTCGATTATTAGATTAATTTTTACTTATTGGCATAATTTTATTTTATGCTAAGGACTCTATGAATGAAGGAAATTGCTTGCCAAAGTTGGTTTAAAGCTTCCAGAGTTCAATTGCAGAAGTCGAACTCTCCTTTATTCTGAGAGATCTCGAGCCCTAGTTAGAGAGAGATCTTCAATTTTCAAGATGATAGTTGAGTTTAATTGGAAGGAAAACCTCTGAGCTAATTTCGCTCATTCTCATTTTATTATTATTTTTTTCTATTGTACTTATCATTTTTATTTTTGTGAATGTTTATATTGAAATAAACCTTGATGAAATAGGGTTGGGTTTTTTCTTTTTCATATGGGGACAGGTTGTATCTCATGACCGGGGATCGAACCTGGCATAGTGCTACCGCTAAGTGGTTGCTTGAGGTGAGCGTGCACTCACATCAACATTTACCATGTTATATATATAATAAATTTGTCATCCGTATGTTGTCTGAAAATCTCGAGGCTAAGGGTTGGTATTTTTTCTGTTAGAGAAAAGAGGGAATGCCTTGTTATTTTGAGGGTCCCCTCTGAATCCTCCTCAACTGCCTTCATAAGCAGATGGGAGCAGATTACAAATGGGTACTCCTTCCCAGCTCCTGGGCTAATGACGTCATTTCAAAGCCCAAATATAAATTAGTCTGAATCTATTCTGTTACGAAATTTGCAAAAGGATCTGTAAGTGTAAAATATATATGATTTTACTTAATTAATAGCCTGGGGTGATCAATGTCTCGCTTTACCTTTAAAAAAGGAAATTTATTTGTATATTAAAAGGGGCACATGTATAATCTGAAATAAATACAGTAGAGTCTTGCTAATCCGGCCTAAAGGGAACCGGCCTTATACCGCATTGTGAAAATGCAAGATTACCCTAAACATTAATATAATGAAAACTTTATCATTAATATTTATATCTTGAAAAAATCTCTAATGACACTTTGTTTTCTTAAATTAGCCCCCCCCCCCCCCCCCTTTATTTGATCCAGAATCCCGAAGAAGTGGCTTTTCAACACGCCGGATTAGCCGGTATGCCGAAGTATCGAAGTCTGAATTAGCAAGACTAATGAAATAATAATTCAGTTTTGAAATGCAATTCTAAGTAATTTTAATTTCCATTTTTCCCGGCTTTCTTAATCAGACATAATCTCATATAACCTGCCTGGATTAGCTCTGATTAAGAAGACCAAAAAAGTTTTGTAACTTCGCTATTTATTTTTTTTAAAGCTATTATGTTTTTAAAAACAAAAGATATTTTATTAAATATTCTACATAAACAAAAAAACACAAAAAATGATCTCTGATACTACTACTCATTAAGTATGGTCTGTCTGTCTATAAAGTATGAAGGAAATGAGCTATGAGGTTGAAAGTTGATATTTAAGTTAGCTACTCCCCCAAAAATAAGCTTTTAAATAAAATCGGCCAAAGAGAACTAGTACTTTACTGATTTGATTTTTAAATTTTCTTCGATTTTCTTAAAATTGACTATACCGATTTTAATTAAAATTCATAAATCAACTATGTATGTGTGTATGAATATATATATATATATATATATATATGGAATGAGTGAAATTGGCGGGAAAATTTGAATCTAACTTCACAGGAATGCCTGCAGATTGCGCTGACGTCGTTGTATATAAAAAGGCACGTAACGGACATGACAGTTCCCTTGAGTCGGAGCAAATGCACAGTACTTAAAAACGGCTGCAGAATAAGCAGTCGAAACGTTGTACAGTATTTATTTTTTTTACAAATAATTAATATAAAAATGTGGTCTTTCCCCTAATAATAAATCAACTAGTTTTTGAATTCTCTTTAAAATGTATATTCCCATTCGACATATTCCGCCAATATTGTTTGAAGCACACTTTATTCTTGTACTTCATAGGAAAAATATGAGAAATAGTTGCCTTAGTAAGGAAATATTCCGGTAAATATTAAAATAATTTAATAATAATTAAAAGTAAACACTAGGTTTATTTTAAACAAAAGGAGTTTTATTTGATTTATGTACATTTCGATGTTAAAACATCAGCATCAGAACCTTATTACAGCTCACTCTGTTTATAAAAGGTTCTGATGATGATGTTTTAACATAGAAATGTACATAAACCAAATAAAACTCCTATTTTTAAACTAAACCTAGTGGTTACTTTTAATTATTATTAAATTATTTTAATTTTAAGAATGTTTAAACTAGTGCTTACGGTGAATTATAATACTTTAAATATAAATATTTTTATATATTTGAATTCTAATGTACCGTACTGCCGGGAACTAAATATATGTCGACATAATAAATTTGGTGTGACACAATTCTTGAAGGTGGGAGAAACTTTTGTTCTGTGCGACCAGTCACACCAGATTTTGTGAAAGTATATCAGAAAGCCCCCTCCTTGACAAAAGTTAGTTAACTCTGTTTCTTGTTAAGATTATTACAAAAAACCAAATTTAAAAAAGTATGAGTTATGTTAATTAATTAGATATCTTGTAGCATTTTCAGACTCTAACCCTTTATATCTTGTTAAGGGACAATAAAAAAGTTTAATTAACAAGAATCCTTTGTTTATAACAAAGGATTCTTACACATAATTTTTCTCATCTGAAAATGTATCATTTTCTCTTAGCATCGTTATTTTTTTTTTATTATAATAAATTATTATCCAGTTGTAGGGTTAAGGGACTTAGAAAGGGTAAGTCCAAAAAATAATTTATAACCAAATGAATTAACTCAATGTGTAGACAGGATTATAAATTCAAAAAGTTTGTAGAAATATTATTTAAGTATCGAAGTACCACCTCCCCTTCCTTGGAAGTAAAAAATGAGTAACTGAAAGGGGAAGGAGATCTCTAGCGAAAACATAAAAAAAAAAAATATACAAGGACTTAAGGATATACTCGAAAAAAAAAAAAAAAAAAAAATACCCGCTTTAAGGGAGTGGTAATACGAATATTTAAAAAGAAATGTTTACATTCATTTGTTTGAAATATCTATCTCAAAACTAATTTATTATTATAATAATTTAATGCCTTTAAACATTTTTTTAAATTAAAAATTTCAAAACGATTCGTGGGCTTAAAAAAAAAAAAAATCAAAAACGAGATGTAAATAATATGATAAAATGTAAAATTTATTTTATTATATAGTAATTTAATAAGAATCGTATATTAGCATTATAAGATTATATCTTGACAAATTAAATAAAAAAAGGGCAGATGCCCACTTTTTTTTAATAAGTAACAAGAATTGAAAAAAAATTCTATCCATCAAGTAGTTGATAATGATTAGAATGAAAAAAAAAAAAATTCAAAACAACCACTCGTTAGCAAGAAAAAAAAAAAAAAAAAAATTTAATAAATATTAATTATAAAAAAAAATGGAGGGCCTCTCTCAAAATATTTTAAATGAAGGGAAAAGATTTAAAGGAGTAGAAACATACACATTGTCTTTCAATAGAGAAATTAGTCACAAAAATCTGGTGTGACTGGTCGTACAGCACTTTCGGTAATTGAAAGTTGTATTCTGTAAGATTTAAACATTGGACCGAAGGATCTGGTTGAAACATTAAAAAAAAAAAAAAAATTAAATACTAGGATTTTTGTTTCAAAGGTTTTATTAATTATATAAGTAATAAAACTTTTGAAACAAAAAACCTAGTGTTTAATTTGTATATTTGTACATTTGAATTCAAGATATTAAATTTATAAACATATTAATAGTAAAATATTTATATTTTGTTACCATGTCCTCCTATCTTTTCTATGAAGTACATGAGTAAAGTGTTTCAAACAATTTTGAGAGCAAAATGAGAATATAAATTTTTAAAGAGCATCTAAAAATATAATTGATTTTTTAAGAATTTTGAGAAAATAGAAAAAAAAAACCTGAAAAAGTACATCAGTAAAGTATTAGTACTCTTTGACCGATTTTATTTAAAATCTTATTTTCGCGCCTCAGTGAGGTACCTAACTTAAATATAAAATTTTAACCTCGTAGTTCATTTCTTTCAAACTTTATTTTGATTTAATTTCTTTTATTTATTTTTGTTGTCTTTTTAAATAAAAAACTTAAAATTATAAACAATATTTTGATAATATTTCCAATAGAATAATAAATCTATAAATTTACTAAGATATCAAAGAGTATAAATAATTAAGATTTGGACGAGGGAAATTTAAAATTTATTTATTTACAAAACTTTTGTAAAAATTCAAAATTGTCTCTCAACTCCTTCTATGAAAACTTTATGTGGCCAATATATTGGTAAGAGAAAATAAAAAGGGAGGTTATCTCTCAAAAAAAAAAAAAAAAAAAAAAAAAAAAAATGTAAAGGAGAGAAACATAACCAAATAAATATTATGTTTTAAAAATGTCTTCGAATGGAGAAATTAGACACAAAAAAATCCAATAAGGGCGGTAGCTATTGATAGTAAACAAAGGCCTTGTGGTTAATGTTCCTGATGTTAGAGTGTCACTCTCTAGTGTTAGTTCGTTGTCTCTGATCCTTATCGCCTTTTTTTGCACTCGATCTGTAGGTTTGGACAAGCTATTCAAATATGTAAATCGAAATAAGATTAAATAGTTGTGCATATGACATTAAATATATTCCAACCAGATAGAGTTATAATGGATAAAGTCTCAAATGATTCTGTCAAGCAAAAAGACATATGACTTCCGGTTGAGTGGGATCTCGAATACAGTATTTCAAAAAGCATTGGAAATGATGTATTCTTATAATTAATATTTGATAGTAAAAATATATGCAAAATGAAGGGCACAACCCCACTATCCGGTCTGATACAGCCCTTTCCCTTTTCAAATTTCTTCTTAGCAATACAAAAGGGAATGAACATCAACGCCCTATTCATAAATAAAATGCATTAAGGAATTGCTCACTTCTTCATCCATTAAAAAAAAAAACTTCCATTTAAGAAGTAACGCCAATTAGATTAGGAAACTGAATTTCCCCCCTTTTTTTAAAGTATCGATATTGGGATATATTTTACTTTCTCTTATCTATATATGTAGAAGGGAAGGGTTGGATTTATGAAAAAAATTTGATGTCGAGATATTGATGGAAATACACGTTTTGAGGCCCCCTGAAAAAGTGGGTGGGAAAATATCTCAAGGACCAAAATAGCTAGAATGATGAAATTTGATATTTAAGTTAGGTACCCTCCTGGCGCGTAAAACGAAGCTTTTAAATAAAATCGGCCAAATAGTACGTGTTGGATCCAGGAAAGGATACCGGGTGATTCTCAAAAAAAGAGTTGATTTAAAATAATATTTTAATAACGATGAAAATTGAAGTAATTATACAACGAATTTAAATACAAAAATAAATAAATACGCTTGATGACTTCTTGATGTGAGTTGATGAATGAATTCTTGATAAAAGTTGATGGTTGATAGAGAAGCAAGTTTGCTTGGCTCTTGGAGTGTTGATTCCCGCTGGCGACTTGACGCAGTTGTAAGGTGTGCTCGAGTTTAGAGAGAGAATGAGAGCAGAGAGCCAGCGAGGCTTCTTTTATAGAGGGGTGAAGGCTTACTCACAGAGCATGCGCGCTGGTCTTGGGGAGTTTGCCTTCTAACGGTCAATTTGTGCTAGTTAGTGTTTTGCGAGTGGCGTTCATTCAGGGACTGAACATACCCCCCCCGGCGTGAAAGCGCGGTTTGTCTTTCACCATTTTTTTTTTTTAAAAAGGTAGAGGTGAAATTCTTGTGATGGGCCGAGTAAGCTCACCGCGAGCTGTTTTGATGGCGGCTGAACGTACGGAGTCCATCAGTTCCAGGATGCACTCGAAGGATTCGACCTAAGCGCCATTGTTGGCGCGGAAGATTGTCTTCTTTTATAATGACTAGTTGACCAGGCTCAAGATCTGGACTTCTGAGTTTTCCAGTTAGGGCGTTGTTGTAATCGAGTTCGCCTATTCTCGAGGACCATCGATTCCAGAAGTGTTGGACGAGCTGTTGGCACCTTTGCCAGTTTGAGAGGCGCCCGGTCGACATATGCGTTAATGAAGGCTCGGGTAATGCCTGTAGTGGTTCTCCAATTAGAAAACGCCCAGGCGTGAGAGGAGCACAATCGGTTGGATCTTCGGTTAATTGCGTCAGTGGACGAGAGTTGAGACATGCTTCAACTTGATGAAGGGTTGTTGAAAATTCTTCGAAAGTTAGAAGCGAATTTCCCCAGTACTCTTCTCAAATGATATTTGGTAGCTTTGACTCCAGCTCCCCATAGACCACCGTGATGTGGTGCGGCTGGAGGGTTGAAGTGCCATCGGATATTTTCTGCGGCGAGGAGGCGATTGGTTTGGGTGTCTTGCTCTGCTAGTCTTACAGCTTTTCTTAATTCTTTTTCAGCTCCGATGAAGTTTGTGCCTTGATCAGAGTATACATCACTGGGCCTGCCTCGCCGAGAGACAAAACGCTTTAGCGATGCGATGAAGGCTTCAATCGTGAGATCTGGAGACCAACCCTAGGTGAATTGTTCTCGTGGATAAGCAGACATAGAGAGATATGTATGCTTTGGGAGGTCTTCGGAGCTCGGCCTTTGGATAGTTTTATAGTAACCAGACCGGCGTAATCGATTCCAACATGTTTAAATGGACGCTGGCGTGTGGCTCTGGGAGATGGTAGATCAGCCATTTGTTGATTGAGTTGTCGGGCACGAAAACGGAAACATGGGATGCATTTGTGAATAACCCATCGGACTGTGTTTCTGCCTTGTATGATGTGATATCGGGCAAGGAGCGAGGCGAGAGTGGCTTGAGGTCCAGCGTGTTGACTTCTTTGGTGTTCTTCGCGGATGATAAGAGTTGTTAAATGACAATTTTTAGGTAGTAGAATTGGTTGCCTCTGTTCTAAGAGCAACTCAGAGTTTTTTAGACGCCCTGTGGCCCTTAGAAGCCCTTGCTCGTCTATGAAAGGGACATAGACTGGAGATAGTGCTTTTGGAAGACACGAGTCCTGGCTTGTCTTTCAGTTGGCGAATTTCTTCTTCCCATTCTTGATTTTGGACAATCTTTTGATGAGCGATTTTTAGAGTTATTTGCAGATCTTCGGGAGAGATTCGACGTTGAAGGATTTAGGATGGGAGCAACGCAAAGTGGGATTCTTTGCGCTGTTGGTTATAAAACGAAAAAGCATAGGTTGCAATTCGGAAGGAGTTTTTGAAGAGAGGAGTATCGAGAAATAAGTTCACAGGAATGTTGGATCTTGTGAAGAAGATCTTGAGAGATTTTTCTTCTGTTGAAATTATTTTCTCTTCTTCTTCTTTTAGATTTGGAGGATCAGCGATGAGTTCAACATTGGGTCCTTGCCACCAAAGAGGATGATTAAGTAGTTCTTGAGGCGTAATGCCTCGTGAGGCACAATCAGCAGGATTTTCAGCGCTTTTGATGTATCCCCATTTAGCAGTTGGGGTGTTTTCTTGTATTTCGGGCGACTCTATTGGCGACGCAGCGGTTTGAGCTGAGCTGGCTGTGATTTGATCCAAGCCAAAGCTACGGTGGAGTCCGACCATAAATTGATCTTGGTTATTCCGATTTGTAGAGAAGGGGTAAAAAACTGTTTTTACTTGTTTTGACAAGAGATGAGCAGCGCAGAGTTCGAGTTTAGGTAGTGTGATGGGTTTGATTGGTGCTACTTCTTAGCTTTCGCAGTGACGAGTTTTGATAAAATGATTTGGTCATCTTTAAACAGAAGATATGTATATGACGGTGGCGTATGCTTTTGTTGATGCGTCAGCAAAACCATGGATTATGTATTCGTCGGCTTCGACAGGAATTACACATCGTTCAATATTGATGTGAGAGATGAGATGAATTTGCTTGTGAAAATCTAACCATGGTTGCAGCGTTTCTTGAGAAAGGAGGTCGTCCCAAGTAACATTTAATCTCCATAGGTTTTGAAAATAGATTTTTGCGAAGATAGTAATGGGCGAGAGCCATCCAAGGGGATCAAAAAGTTTTGCAATATCAGAGAGGATAGCTCTCTTTTGGTGTATCCTGGTGTATTGGAAACGGAATTGTGAAATGAGAATGTATCATCAGTGGGTGACCATTTTATTCCAAGAGTAGATGTAGTTGTGGGTTCGGCTGGATAGGTGCAATGGGTTGGTTTTCATTTCTTGAAGATGGCAATTGGCTTGAAATTTCAGGCGAATTTGATCTCCATTTGCTCAGTATGAATTTTCCCTCTTCGAGAATCTCGCTGAGTTTCCTTTGCAAATTTAGGACTTCTTCAATGGTATTTGCACTAGTTAATAAGTCGTCGACGTAAAAGTCTTCTCTAAAATGATTTTAGAGATTGAAGGACGGAGCTTGAATCGCTAATGTTTGTAAGCATTTGATGGCTTGAAAGGCGGCTGGAGCTGTGCCATAGGTGACTGTTGTTAACCTATAGGTTTCGATGGGTTCTTTTTTTTCTTTTCTCCATAGAATTCGGGTAAGTAATCTCGATCTTCTGGATTCATTTCGATTTGTCGATACATTTTGATGATGTCTGCCGTTAAGACGTATTTATGGAATCGGAATCGAAGTAATACATGATAAAGATCTTGTTGCAGCTTAGGGCCTGACAAGAGCTTGTCGTTTAAAGAGATGCCAGTAGTAGTTTTGGAGCTAGCATTGAATACTACACGGATTTTCATGGATGGATCGTGATTCTTGAAGACAGCATGATGAGGAATATAGTAGCTTTGAGAATAGGATTTATTTTCCGGATTGGATACTTTTTCCATGTGAGCTAACTCGAGATATTCATTCAAGAAATCTTCAGTATTTGGCTTCGAGTATGGGGTCCTGGATAAATCTTTGTTCCAGTCGTTTGAAACAAGCAGTCGCTTTCTTTTTAACTTTAACTTCCCAGGGGAGTGGTTTCGAGTTAAAGGGTAGGGTTAACTTGTAAGGGTTCATTTGGCTTCTTGATGGTGGTTTTCTGGAAGTGTTCTCTTCGGCTTTATTTTCTTCTTATTGTTAGTGGTTTGAGTTCCTTCACTTCATCAAGCTGCCAAAGCTGCTGGAGAA
>JAKCPI010028802.1:0-37603 GCA_023213315.1 Euborellia annulipes | reverse complement strand
TATTGCATCACTAAAGTTAAGATTATGACTAAAAGCATTGCAGCAAACAGATCTTCTAAAGCATTAATCAAATAAATTAACCACGGTGCTACAAAGTGCGATTGTTCATATTGAGCTGCTAACCACACGAACCCTGCTAAACTGATCAATTTCAAAATAGAAAACAGGATTAAAGCTTGGTGACGCTTTAGTTTTTTTAGCATTAAACTGGCCAAGCCTGCACCCAATAGTGCAGAAAATGCCCCCAACATAGTGATATAAATGCCGATTTGAGAAAGACTCAACTGTAGATCAACCAACAAAGGTTTGGTAATGGGACCTGTAAAGCCATCCGTTATTTTGATGGTACAAAGCACAAAGAACCATGCTCTTAGTTTTTTATTGACAAAGAAATAAGTTAAATAGGTTTTAAATTTTTCAATAAAGTGCTGTGCAACGTCATCCTGTAAATGTGCTAAAGCAGTCTTTTTCAAGTGCTTAGGTTCTTGATAAAACCAAATAGGAATTGTATTTAAAGCCACAATTCCTGCCAAAATCAAAAACGTACTTTGCCAGCTTAGCCAGTCCATTGCCCATAGGATTGCCCCGCCCCCAATAATAAATCCTAAACGAGAGCCAATGACTTGAATCATATTCCCAATATGTTGCTGATCCCCTTTTAAAATACTAACGGCTAAGCCATCCGTTGCAATATCTTGGGTTGCACCAATACTGTTCATACAGAGCAAAGCCATAAAAAACAATAATAAATAGATCGGTTCATTCAGGGATTGAATTGGTAAAAAAGATAAAATGGTCAGGATAGCAATGGTTAAAACTTGGGTTGGAATAATCCAACTTCGATAATGCCCTTTGGAACCATGTCCAAAACTGTCCACAAAAGGCGCCCATAAAATTTTAATTGCCCAAGGCGCCATGAGTAATCCAAAGCCGCCGATATGCGCCAAAGACACGCCTTGTGAGCGTAAAATCACTGGTAAGGCATGGGTCATAAAACCTACAGGTAAACCCTGCGCCCAATACAGTGAAAATAACAACAAATAAGTGTGTCGCATGCAATCTAAGCTCGAACGATGTCAATATAAATGGGCCTAACTTAGATCTTGTGTGTATTGCTTTAATCTACAAATTTTGTAATATTTACATTTTGCAGATAGTCACTATTAAGCAAAAAACTAAAATCAATACAAGAGCAGTCATATAAAAATACAATGTCACAAAACTTTCCGATCATACCAGATCAAGTACCCCAACGTGGTACCAGCACCAGCCGTAACATCTTTAAAAACCTTTACTTAGTTCAAGGCTGGGGATTTGAAGGTGAATTTCCCAACTTACCTAAAGCCGTGGTATTTATTGCACCACACACCTCGAATTATGATGGTCTATATGCTTTCCTCGCCATGTTAGGTATTGGTGTTAAAGTCACAATTTTTGGAAAAGATAGCCTGTTTAAACCACCACTCAAAGCACTTTTTGAGTGGATTGGTGTGATTCCCGTACAGCGTGATTCACCGCATGGACTCACCCAACAGATTGTTAAGGTTATACAACAACAAGATAAAATTTGGATTGCCATTGCACCTGAAGGTACACGGAAAAAAGCTGAAAAAATTAAAAGTGGTTTTTATCACATTGCAATGGGTGCCAATATACCGATTGCAATTTTTTCACTCGATTACGAGAAAAAGCGAATTCACTGTTTAGGTACATTGCAACCCACTGGAGATTATGAGCAAGATTTAGCAGAAATTTTATCGCGTTTTAAAGGTAACTTTTCACCTAAACGACCTAAATTATTATCGATTCCTTTACAAAAACTATTGAAAAATGGCTAGAAAAAATAGAGACAATCTGTTCAGATGTGCAACATATATTTTGATCAAAAGTAATACCCCCATGCGTTTTAAACAACTTGGTTTTATAGGCTTATTGGGTCTAGCCCTTGTTGGCTGTGACAAAACAACCAAAACTCCAACTCAGACCACTGCGATTAAAGCACGTGAGCCTGTTATTGCCATTGCTTTAGGTGGCGGTGGTGCAAAAGGTTTCGCTCATATTGGTGTGCTCAAGGTTTTAGAATCTCATGGGATCAAACCTAAAATTGTGACTGGAACCAGTGCAGGAAGTTTTGTCGGCAGTATCTATGCCAGTGGTAAAACACCTTATCAAATGCAGCAGATCGCACAGCAATTGAAAAGAATCTGATTTGCGTGATTTGACTTTAAATAGCCAAGGTATTGTTCTTGGTCAAAAACTACAAGATTATGTCAATCGCAATGTTGCGAATAAACCGATTGAGCAATTTCCAATCCGTTTTGCAGCAGTTGCCACACGTTTAGACAATGGTAAAAAAGCAGAATTTATTAAAGGTAATGCAGGGCAAGCAGTTCGCGCTTCTTGTAGTATCCCCAATGTTTTTGTGCCGGCAACCATTGGTAATACAAAATATGTTGATGGCGGTTTAGTTAGCCCAATTCCGGTTCAGACTGCACGTGATATGGGTGCAGATATCGTGATTGCGGTCGATATTTCTGCACGTCCAAGTGGTAGCCAACCTATGAATATGTGGGGCTTATTGGACCAAACCATTAACATCATGGGGCAACAAAGTATTAACAATGAGTTGGCTCAGGCTAATATCGTGATTCAACCTAAAGTTGGACACTTAGGTACGCTTGATCTTAAGTCCAGTAACCAAGCAATTTTAGAAGGTGAAAAAGCAGCCCAAGGCAAAATCATCGCAATTCAAACTGCAATCACTAACTTTAAAAAATCACCTGCTGCTTTAAAACCTGCGCCTCGGGCAAAATTCTAATATCGCAATAGCGTTCAGATAATCAATCATCATTGAAAACAAGAATAATCACGTTTTTATATGCAGCACTAAAATGATCTGCTACATTGATATAGATGATCCGTCATCTATATCAATGATAATCACTAGAGTAGATGTATGAACTTTATTTTTGAACCGTGGCATTGGTTTGTACTTGGCATATTGCTGATCCTATCCGAACTTGTATTACCAGCGTTTGCTGCTTTATGGTTTGGTATTGCTGCAGTTGTGGTCAGTATTTTGTTGTGGTTATTCCCAAGTATGAGTTTCACCCTGCAAGTCGTATGCTGGATTATCTTATCCATCATTTGCACTGTGGCTTGGTTTAAATTCATTAAACCTCTATCTGTAGATAAAACCAAAGCTGGGCTTTCTCGTGAAGCAACCATTGGTCAAACGGGTATGGTCATTCAAACTGGGCTTAGCCATGATCAAATTCGTGTTCGTTTTCCAATGCCTGTTTTGGGTTCTGATGAATGGAATTGCCGTACTTTATCGACCTGTACAAGTAGGTGACCGTGTACGAGTAACTGATATTTTAGGTAATGATTTAGTGGTAAAACTACATTCATCATCTTAATAATGAAGAATAAAGAGGAAAATTAAATGGGTTTTGGTTCTATTGTTGTTTTAGTCTTATTTCTATTTGTCGCTGTGACCATTTTCAAAGGCGTGCGTATTGTTCCTCAGGGTTATAAATGGATCGTACAACGCTTAGGTAAATATCACACCACACTTAGTCCGGGTTTAAACTTCGTCATTCCGTATGTGGATGAAGTGGCTTACAAAGTCACCACCAAAGATATTGTTCTAGATATCCCATCACAAGAAGTCATCACCCGTGATAACGCGGTATTAGTGATGAATGCTGTGGCTTATATCAATTTAACCACACCAGAAAAAGCCGTGTATGGTATTGAAAACTACACTTGGGCAATTCAAAACTTGGTGCAAACTTCACTCCGTTCAATCGTTGGTGAAATGGATCTAGATGATGCATTGTCATCACGTGATCATATCAAAGCAAAATTAAAAGCAGCGATCTCTGATGATATCTCAGACTGGGGTATCACACTAAAAACTGTGGAAATTCAAGATATTCAACCATCGCACACGATGCAATCAGCGATGGAAGCCCAAGCTGCTGCAGAACGTCAACGTCGTGCAACAGTGACCAAGGCAGATGGTGAAAAACAAGCGGCGATTTTAGAAGCAGATGGACGTTTAGAGGCCTCTCGTCGTGATGCTGAAGCTCAGGTTGTATTGGCTGAATCTTCACAGCGTGCTATTGAAATGGTGACCTCTGCTGTAGGTGATAAAGAAATTCCTGTTGCCTACTTACTCGGTGAGCAATATGTCAAAGCAATGCAAGACATGGCCAAATCGAATAATGCCAAAACTGTTGTACTCCCAGCAGATATTATGAATACTATTCGTGGTGTGATGGGTAGAAACTAATTTAGCAACTGTAAAAATCGTTCAAAAAATAGGCAGCCGATCGGTTGCCTATTTTTTATCGTGAAAAATGTCGCTTAAGTTTTAAGGTTGAACAATTGATCCATATTTTTTCGTTATCTATAGTTAAATTTCGCGTTACTTAAAATCCTCTCTTTGCATCTGCATTCGAGATTTAAAGATCGATATTAAAATGAAATTACATAAAATACAGATAGATGAAGACTTTGAAGATGATGGGCTTTGCTCTATTACGTTTTGGTTCGAGGATGCCCCGAGATATATAACCCTATGTCGGGATGAACTAGAGTGTCCAAGCAGTATTTACATTGAGTATACTGATCAAATATATGGATTTGAAACCAGAGACATCGAATATTCATTTGAGAACGGACGATTAACCCTAAAGCTGTTGGTTAATTCGTTCAGATGGAATAATTCCAGTGATGTTGAAATTTATATCCCTGAGACAGAAATTGACTCAGTGACATCCATCATGGAAAAAATATTTGATCTCAATTAAATTAACTTTTTCTTGCCAACAAAAATTGCGAAATTTGGTTCAATTCCTGTGCATCCTCGCCAAAATACGCTAAAGCTTTAAATGCTTGGTCATGTAATTGTTGCGCATAAATTTTGGCATTTTCTAAGCCCATTAAGGCAGGATAGGTCGACTTATCTACTTGTTGATCTTTGCCCGCAGTTTTGCCCAAAGATTCAGTGTCAGACACCACATCTAAAATATCATCTTGCACTTGAAATGCTAAACCAATCGCTTGACCATATTGACGCAATTGTGGAATGGCTTGATCTGTACCGGCAAAAATTGTCACGGCAGACAGCATAATTGCAGCTTGGATTAAAGCCCCTGTTTTATTGCGATGGATATTTTCTAACTGTGCTTGATCAACATGTTTGCCTTCAGCCTGTAAATCCAAAACCTGACCACATACCATTTTTGAACTTGCTGTGGCTAAGATTTGCATTTGTTTAAGAATAATGCCCTGTTCAACAGCTTGACCTTGATCGAATAGACGGCTTCCTAATACCTCAAATGCCATCGATTGCAAAATATCACCAGCTAATAGCGCTGTATCTTCACCAAAAGCCACATGACAGGTTGGCTGTCCGCGACGTAACAAGTCATTGTCCATACATGGCAAGTCATCATGTGCCAATGAATAGCAATGAATAAACTCAATCGCAACCGCAGCTCTACGCACGGCTGCAAAATTCGGATTATTTTGTTTTAAATGTGCAGTTGCATAACTTAAAGCAGGTCTAACTCGTTTTCCACCTAACATCACCGTATGATGCACTGCAGATTTTAATGGCTCTGGCAATGAAAAAGCATCTAAAGCAGCTTGTAAATCTTGCTGAATTTGCACTTGCGCTCGTTTTAAAATTTCTGCATTAACATTGGGAATAGAAGTCACATCTGCCTCGGTTTGTACGAATCGCTCAAACTAAAATCAGTAGTTTTAGATACATTGGTAAATTGGGTGAGTCAGAACATTCTACTATGAGTCACTATAATTCTCATCCTTTAATTCCAATGCAATCATTTGAATAAGTGCAAGGCATCTATATTTCATTTTTTAATAAAAACAGTGAGTTTCGGCCTTTTTCTTTGGCAGAACGTACTGCAAACTCTAATTTTTGTAAGACATCCACCTCAGTTGGCTGATTGTGTGGATCTAAATGATAAATTCCGATAGATGCAGTAAGATATTCATTATTACTACCAAACAATATCTTTTCATTGGTGACTGCAAATTTAAGCCGTTCTGCAAGTGTCACCACTGCCCACTCGGTAAGATGTTCAATCACAATAACAAAACTTGCTGAATTTAAACGAAAAATTTCAGCTTCTTCAGTTTGAGCAATCGCTTCATTTAATACAGAACCGAGTTGTATTAGAACCTCATCACCTGCAGTATAGCTATTGAGTTGATTAAATCGCTTAAAGTTATCTAAATCAATTTTAAGAAATGACAAATGCGAGTCACGACTGTTTTGCCAGATTTTATTTAAGTAATGCTCAAAAGCAAAAGCATTCTGTAAACCTGTGACAAAATCTAAATAGAGATGATCGTGCAATTTTTTATTATTTTGCAAAAGTACATTTTCACGACGCTTCAAACGCGTTATATCTGAGCAAACGACTACGACTGTTTCAATCTCATCATACTGGTTACGTATTGCTTTAAAATAAGAAAGGTAAAATTTTCCTTTGACGTAGAATTCTTGCTCAAAATAATTTTTATTTTTTGAGAAATAACGCATTGCCTCAGTGAAATGAGCATAAACAACGGTCGAAAATGTATTGAGTAACTTATCAAACAAGTACAGCGCGTCACTTTCATAAATATCAGCAAATTTTTGATTTACCCCTAAAAACCGCGCTTCCTGATCAAATAAAGCGATGGGTAAAGGAATTTGTGAAATAAAAGAAACCAGATGCAATTTGTCGATATCTTTTAAATATTCAAAAACATTGATGTCTTCAAGGCTATCTCGTAGTTTTTTAGACTCTTGTTCCATACGCCACCTCGAAGCCAATAAATTTTTAATCTATTGAAATCAGCATTCAATGTATTAATTTTTACAACAGCAAATCATCAGAATTGCTATCACATAAAGTAAGTATGATAAAATACTGTAACTATTTTGCCATACACAATACAAAATTAGTACTTTTATTGATATAAATCACAAAAAAATAAACCTTGCGAATGCAAGGCTATTAAAATTTCAACGATCAAATCATCTCAAATGCTATTTGAAAGCACATCAAAAAGATTAAAAACTATCTGCTGGCACTCGAACCCAGCCCTCCATCAATACACGTGCACTACGACTCATGATGGCTTTCTTAACAACCCATTGTCCTTTTTCATTTAACGCTTGTGCACCCACACGAAGTGTTCCAGATGGATGACCAAAGCGTACCGCCTCACGTTCACCACCTCCAGCAGCCAAATTCACCAAGGTATTTGGAATTGCTGCCGCTGTACCAATCGCGACCGCAGCTGTTCCCATCATGGCATGATGTAATTTACCCATTGATAATGCACGCACCAATAAATCTGTATCGGTTTCACCCACTTGTTTACCACTAGACGCGGTATAGCTTTTAGGTTTGCGATACAAATGCCACTTTTGGGGTATGTTGACGATTAGCCGCTTCACTAATGTCTTGGATTAAACCCATTTTTACCGCACCATAAGCACGGATTTTTTCAAAACGCGCTAATGCAGCTACATCACTATTAATATCGTCTTGTAATTCAGTTCCTTTGTATCCAATCTCTTCGGCATTTAAGAAAATTGTAGGAATACCAGCATTGATCAAAGTTGCTTGAAATGTACCAATTTCAGGAACCTCTAAGCTGTCTACAACATTTCCTGTAGGGAACATTGCTCCACCATCTTCCCCGTCATCAGCAGGATCTAAAAATTCAATTTGAACTTCTGCTGCTGGAAAAGTGACACCATCCAATTCAAAATCACCCGTTTCTTGAACTTGTCCCTGAGTAATAGGCACATGGGCAATAATTGTTTTATGAATATTGGCTTGCCAAATACGAACTGTACAAATACCATTTTCCGGAATCCGATCAGCTGCAACCAAACCATTACTGATTGCAAATGAACCGACAGCAGCTGTTAAATTACCGCAGTTGCCACTCCAGTCTACAAATGCTTTATCAATAGACACTTGCCCAAACAGATAGTCAACATCATGATTTGGTTGTGAACTCTTGGCTAAAATAACTGTTTTACTGGTACTTGAAGTCGCCCCGCCCATCCCATCAATCTGTTTTCCATAAGGATCTGGACTACCGATCACACGGAGTAATAACTGATCACGGGCTTGCCCTGCTATTTGTGCACGTTCAGGCAAATCATCGAGTTTAAAGAAGACACCTTTACTGGTACCACCACGCATATAGGTTGCTGGGATTTTGATTTGAGGTGCAGCGCTCATTTTATCGTATTCCTTTCAATTCTCTTTGTTGTCTCAAATAATGAATCTTCATTCAGTTTTATACTACCCTTTTTTTGAGTAAAATACTGACGGATTGACTTAAGTATTAAATAAATCTTGTCATAAAGCTTAAATATTAGACAGATTCAGCTTGCTGTTAAAATTTATAATTAAGCTTATTTCATTGAAAATGAATAAAAAAATTAAATATATTATTTTTTGACTTCACAGTTCCATTCCATACATCTATCGCATACTAGGCTAAAAGTAACCAATCTATTACAATAATTAAATTCGCATAAATAGAGTTGTACACATTGAGCAACGAGTCTACACAATTACAGCGTGGGCTTAAGAATCGTCATATCCAATTGATTGCCATGGGCGGTGCAATTGGTACAGGATTATTCTTAGGTTCAGCACATGTGATCGAAAAAGCTGGGCCATCCATTATTTTGGGTTATGCCATTGGTGGTTTGATCGTTTTTTTAATTATGCGTCAGCTTGGGGAAATGATAGTACATGAACCCGTAGCTGGTTCTTTTAGCCATTTTGCCAATAAATATTGGGGTAAATTTCCTGGTTTTTTAACTGGTTGGAACTATTGGATGTTGTACATCCTAGTTGCAATGACAGAATTAACTGCGGTCGGCAAATACATCAATTATTGGTGGCCTGAAATTCCAAACTGGGTGTCTGTACTGTTTTTCTTCGTTGTGATTACACTGGTCAACTTAGGAAATGTGAAATTTTACGGTGAATCCGAATTTTGGTTATCCATCATTAAAGTCACTGCTATTGTTGCAATGATTGTATTTGGTATTTATTTGGTTCTGACCGCAGATGTAAGTTCAGGGATCGCTTTTTCAAACTTATGGTCTCATGGTGGCTTTTTTCCAAATGGATTTGACGGCTTATTCTATATGCTGGCTTTCCTTATGTTTGGTTTTGGCGGTATTGAATTAGTTGGTATGGCTGCGGCCGAAGCCAAAGACCCAGAAAAAACCATTCCTAAAGCGATTAATCAAGTTGTGCCACGTATCCTTATTTTTTACGTAGGTTCGATGATTATTCTGTTGTCTTTGGTGCCTTGGAACCAGTTAAATTTTGGTGGTTTAGATAAAAGTCCATTCGTTATGGTCTTTAGTATGATTGGGATTGCATGGGCAGCTCATCTGGTTAACTTTATTATCTTAACTGCTGCATTATCTGTTTATAACAGTGGGATGTATGCCAATAGCCGTATGCTTTATGGCTTAGCAAAACAAGGCAATGCACCTAAAATTTTTACCAAAACCAATAAGCATGGTGTACCAATTCCATCAGTATTACTTTCTGCATTTTTAATTTTGGGTTGTGTACCTTTAAATTATTATTTACCAGAAGATGCTTTAAGTCATTTGATGTATGTGGTGGTTGGTGCTTTAGTTTTAAACTGGTTAATGATTACACTCACCCATTTGAAGTTTAAGCGTGCTCTACGTTTGACCAATCAAACCAGTAAATACCCTGCACTTTGGGCGCCTGTTAGTAATTTTGTGGTGATTATTTTTATTGGTATTGTTTTATATATCATGTGGGATCAAGGATTTAAAGAATCCGTGTTGATGATTCCTGTATGGATTACCTTGATGTTAGTCCTGTTTGATATTTTAAATCCAAATGAAATAAAGACTGAAGAAAAATAAATCTAACACAAAGCTATTATTTCGATAATAGCTTTTTTTTCATATGCATATACGGTAAATTATTTGCTTATTGTGCCCTTAGCTTAACTGGATAGAGCAGTTGCCTCCTAAGCGACAGAAGTGGGTTCAAGTCCCGCAGGGCGCACAATTGAACAAGAATAAAAAATGAATTTCTCTCTTTACAAAAATTTAATATTGAGCCACTTCTATTGCCGAATAAACTCAGCTTTATTTTGACCATCTGGTTATATTTTGCGCATCCCATCAAGTCCCCCAAATATCTATATTTTATTATTTTCAGTTTAATTTTTTTCAATATCTCTATAAATAATCTCATCTTTATATTTTTTTCTAAATTCTCTCTCTGCAAACTAAACTACATAGTTCATTTTTTTTTCACTAATTCACCCTCTAGAGTATTTACTCTTATTTTTTATATGTTATTTTGTAAATAGAAGTAACTTTGAGTTGTATATTTAAGTATCAAAATTATTTCTCATTCAAAACTTAAGTACTTCAAAGTATTCATTTTATTATATTAGGGAAAAATTAAAATGAAATTAAAACATTTATCAATCGCGATAATTGCTGCAAGTTTGCCAATGACTGGTGTTTTTGCCGCAGCAATGGATCGCTCAGGCCAATCTATTTCGGCATTCCTTCAACCTAATAATTATTTTGAAGCTGGTATTTCAGTTTTAGATCCAACTGTTGAAGGTCGAGAAGCAGGAGATACGCCTAAACCATATCGTGAAATCAATGATATGGGAGATGATTATTATTTTCCATCTGCTGCTATTAAATTACAACTAACAGATCAAGTTTCATTTGGTCTTTTATATGACCAACCCTTTGGCGCAGATGCAGCATATTCAGGTCAAAACGCTTTCGTTTCAACTGATCACGATACCGTATTACCTCCAGAAAGATTAACTGCACTTCGTAATAGTACAATCGACTCTACATTTGCTGGAATGAATTCACAACAACGTGTTGGCTTAGTATTACAAGGACAAGGTGTTGACTTAACCACACCAGCTGGTCAAGAGGCACTGCGACAATCCTTAACTAAATATAGCACTGACGCTACCTATAAAGCGGGTATTGATGCTGTAGTGAAAAACGGTATTACAGGTAGAGTTGATCAAGGCATTAAGGCCGCGAATGACACACTGGGTAAAGGTAATACCAAAGTTGAAGTAGATACCCAAAATATTTCAATGATTTTTGGTTTTCAACCCATCGCTAACTTAAACTTCTATGGTGGTGGTGTTTACCAAACCATTAAAGGGAATGTTAGTCTGCGTGGTCAAGCATATAGTTTATATAATGGCTATGATGCAAACATCAAAGAAACTGGCGGTGTGGGCTGGTTAGCTGGTGCTGCGTATCAGATTCCAGAAATTGCATTAAAAGCATCAGTAACTTATCGTTCTGAAATCGATCATGATGTGAATATCAATGGAATCGATTCCTACACTTGGTGCATTGACATTACTTGGTGAATCTGGCGCTGCTGCGGCAAAAGCAATTGCGGCTGCCAATGGTAAAACGACGATTACAACGCCACAGTCTGTTAACATCGATTTACAAACGGGAATCATGGCAAATACAGTCGCTTTTGCGAATCTTCGTTGGGTAAATTGGAAAGACTTTTCAATCCAACCATTAAAATTCGGTAAAGTTTCTCAAACGATTGGTGGTTTAGTTGGCCGTCCAAATGGATTTAATTTGGTTGAATACTCTGACGATCAATATACAGTGACTGCAGGTGTTGGTCGTAAAATCAATGACCAATGGGCAGGTAACGTTTCAGTAGGTTGGGACTCTGGTGCTGGTAATCCAGTTTCAACTTTAGGTCCAACAGAAGGTTATTGGAATGTGGGCTTAGGTGTTCAATATAGCCCTACGCCAGCAACATTTATCGCTGGTGGTGTTAAATACTTCTGGTTAGGTGATGCAAAAGCACAAACAGGTGCTCAAGCAGGTGGTGACAGTTATGTTGCAGAGTTTAAAGATAACAACGCTATCGCTTATGGTTTAAAAATTGGTTATAGATTCTAAGAATCTATACTGATAAAAAAATCCCACATTTAAGTGGGATTTTTTTATGTTAGCAATTTCAAACATTAAAAATCATAAAAAGAAACTTCACCCGTTTCCAAAGAATATTCAGCACCAACGACTTTTAATTTACCTTTGGCAATCAAGTTTTCTAATACAGCTGAACCATGGCGTAATTGATTAACTGAAGCAAAAACATTTGATTTTACTGCATGCATTGATAGCTTTTCTAAGTCATCTTTCAACTCAGTTTGCATTAAAATTTCAACTGAAGGACGAACACGATTTACAATTGACATAAGATTTGCAGAAGGTGGTGTATTCGGATTCTTCAGCGCTTCAATCGTTGAATGAATCGCACCACAATGACTATGACCTAAAACAACAACCAAGGGACAGCCAAAACTATCTGCGGCAAATTCAACACTTCCCACTTGCGACGGCGCAACAATATTACCTGCAACACGAATCACAAATAAATCACCGAAACCTTGGTCAAAAACCATTTCTGCTGGAACACGAGAGTCTGAACAACCTAAAATAATGGCAAATGGCTCTTGGCTGTCCATCATTTCAGATCGTTGCTGATGCGTCAAAAATTTAGTCAGATTGGTTTCACCATGTGCAAAACGTTCATTACCCTGTTTTAATCGTTCTAAAGCTTCTTGAGCAGTTAGCATGTCCTTTGTTCCATTGTGTGGAGAGTGTGATTATTTTAATGCCGCAAAATGTGAAAGTCACTGACTAAAAATAAACTCTGTTACAATTTTTGTTATGAAGCAGATATGGGCCTAAATTTTAAAAATACATAGATATAATTCACAGTTTAATTAAAATTGTTTAACCAAAATACAAAATAATCTCTATATTAGTTGAGTTGAACACTGAAACTATGGCAAAAAACTTACAAATAAGGCTTTCTCGGCAAATGTTGAAAAAATTATGATCATGAATAATATTTTTACTTTATATAATGCCTAGTCTTTTACTCGGAACCCTCTGCATGTCTGAACTGGCCCATAAAAAAATTCTTCATTTTTTAAACAGCATATTGTTAAGTTTGACTGCGATCGGTGTATTGTTTTTAGGTAGTCATAACAATGCAACTGCTGCCACACCAGAATATGTGGATTATTTAAAAATTGTACAAGAAGAACGTGCTTGGGCAGTATTAACGTCTAAAACATTGCGTGTGGGTGATGTTATTTGGTCTTATAGTGAAGGCGGTTCTAAAGATAAGCCAACTGTTTTACTGATTCACGGTTTAGCCAGCAGCCGTGATACATGGAATGATATCGCACAGTCATTGACCCCATATTACCATGTGATTATTCCAGACTTGCCTTCAGCAGGAAGTACTCAGGTTCCAGCCAATTTTGATTTATCTGTACCGAATGTAACTGAGCAACTTAGACGCTTTATTGAAGCTGCACATATTCAAGATAATTTAAATATTGCAGGACATTCATTGGGTGGAACCATTGCAATGTTTTATGCTTCACAGTATCCATTTGATACGAAAAGCTTGTTCCTAATGAGTACAGGGGGTATTTTTAAATCAACAAATACCAATTATTTAAGAAATCCGATCTATCTCAAACAATTATTAATCACACAAAAGGGTGATTTAGATTTTGTCATGAAAAAGGTGATGTTTAATCCACCTTTTACTGCCCGTGTAATTAAAGATGAACAAGAAAAATTATTCATTGCTAAATCTCAAGACACAGCCAAAATCATCAATCAAATTGACGCACTCAATCGACTCTACACCCCTTCAACTTTTACCACGATGTTAAAAAACATTGAAGCGCCCACCCTGATCCTTTGGGGTGAACAAGATCAGATTGTAAATGTGGATGTTGCAAATGAATTAAAATCGGTATTAAAACGCCCTGAAACACCGATTATTCTACAACGTGTTGGGCACATGCCATTACTTGAAGCACCTGAACGAGTTGCGGATTACTATTTAAGCTTTTTAAACAAAGTACAACCTTTGCAAAACCCATTGTCTGATCAAACACATGGACAAATTGAGTTCAAAAAATGAAAAATCAACTTATTGAACAATTGATCGAAGCCCAACTTGACTTTTTAGATCAAGAATTTTCACAGGCTGATACGATTAAAATTGAGTTTACTGAATTTTATCATTGGTTTAGAAAACAGCCTTTAAAACAAATTTGGTCTTTTGCACAAATTCATGATTTATTGTCAAAGCAAATTTTAGCAACACCTGCAAACAACTTTCTCATTGAGCAAATCGCTGAACATATCCGTTTTGCCTTGATTCATCCAAGTAACGATGAAACGTTAATTGAAGATATTATTCCAGTCACCACGATTGATAAAATTGCCCAATATGTCGCAAGCAAATCAGGGCATCGCCAAGCTTTGATCAAACGTGTTGTCAATAATCCTGCCTTTTCAAGCATGTTAACCTAACTAATCCATCACTCTATTCAAGACTATATTGATAATTCGGTCATGAATAAAAAAGTCCCTGGTGTGGGACGTTTTATGAAGATGGGGAAATCAGTTTTAGAATCGGTTACCGACACTAATTTAGATGATACAGTTAAGCATTATCTGCAAAAAAATATTATTAAAATTAGTCAATTGAGTGAACAAGTCATTAACCAACAGTTTGATGACAATAAGCTTTATCATTTTCAAGCCAATTTATGGCATAAAATTAAAAAAGTACCGATTGCTGTATTGCGTAATTATGTTGAAATTAACGACTTGCCTAAAACTGTAGGTATGGGGTCATGAAATATGGGAACATATTCGCCAAACAGATTATTTAAAGAAACAAGTGCATGATGGCGTACTGACTTGGTATGTACGTAATGAAGAACGCCCTTTTGATTTAATTTTAAGTGATATCAATATTGACGAAGCATTGATTCAAAATCAATTACAACAGTTACTTGAACCTGTTATTCAACAAATGGTTGCTTCTCAACACTTAAAAAGGCGTGCACGGCTCTATCTGGAAAAATTTTATTATTCAGATGAAACTTTAAAGATTCTAAATATTGAAAAAGGCGCATAAAGCGCCTTTTTCTACTATTCATTTTAAAACATAGGTTTATACATTAGAAATTAGCAATAAAACTGATGCCATAACGACGTCCATCTAATAATTGATCGCCATCTGCATTTTCTGCTCGTTCATCTAAAATATTGTAAACGCCAAATTTTCCTTTTAAATGTGGGGTAAATTTGTAATTAAACCCTACATCTAAAAACTCATAACCAGGATTGGGATTAGACATCGATGTACGACTTAAATAAGCTGAAGTTTCAGCACGATAATGTAATCTAGACCAAATATTTAAGGCATCGTTAATATTATGATCAACAGTAATATTAAACATATGTTCAGGCATTTCATTTAAAGGGCGTCCTTTAAATTCACCTGACTTAATTTTAGTATCGCTAAACGTATAATTCGCTGTCAATGTTGTGTATTCAGTTAAATCTGCTTCAACAGTTGCCTCAATCCCTTTCAATTCAGCTTCATCTACGTTGATACGATCACTAATAAAGTAGAATGGCGTAGCGCCTTCTGCACATTTCCAAGCGGCAACATTATTACGATTGGTCGTTGAGCCATCAGTATCTGTTTCACAAGTGCGTACTTCAGTAATTTTATCTTTAAACTGAGTGATATACCCTGTTAATGAAGCATTAAAATAATCATTTTTCCAATTAAACCCTAACTCTGAAGAAATACTTGTTTCTGGATCAAGATCTGGATTTGCTCGAATAATCCCTCGACCTGTAGGTGTAGGTGAGCCACTACCACCAGTTACACTATAAAAAGCCTTCTGTAGCTGCACGAATATCAGGTTGTTTATAGCCTGTAGAAACACCACCTTTTACAGTAAAGTTATCATTTAAACTAAACACACCATATAAGCGCGGTGAAACATTACCACCGTAATTTTCATCGTGGTCATAACGTACGCCACCCGTTAAATCAAAGCGATCTGTAATACTCCAAGTATCTTCTAAAAATGCAGCTGCTGACCAACGTGTTAATTCACTAAACTCAGGAATATTGGGATTTCGGTTGGTCGCCTTATCATTTAAAGACTCGTCTTTATAGTAAGCTCCGAATGACAATCTATGATCTGCTAAACTCCAATTCCATTGATTATTGAACGTCCATGTTTCGAGTTCAATTCCTTTCGTATCCAATGTCGTATTTTCACGATCAGGATTTCGGGAATTTTCATACTGTAAATAAGTTGAACTTTCTAAATTATCGCTATATTTCCCATTATGGGTTAAAGAATAGACACTACGGTAATTTCTTGAAAATGAATCAGCTGCATTAGCTGCTGGGGCAACCGTTTTACCTACAGTTGATTCAGCATCTTGTTTGACAAAATTTGCATCAAATTGTAAATCATGTTGATCGTTGAATAAATAAGTGAAGCGTGTATTTAAGCTTTCACGCTCAACACCACGGAAGCCACCTTCGTAACTGTCCTCATCACGTTTTTGTTTGTTTACACCGAGTTGTAAACCTAATTTATTGGCAATTAATGGTCCAGATAAATAAACCGATCCATTCTTTATATCACCAGAATTACTGTGATCTTGAATCACTGTACCTAATTCAACAGTTCCCGACCATTCATCAGTCACTTTTTTAGTAATGATGTTAATCACGCCACCCATCGCTTCACTACCGTATAAAGTTGAAGCGGGTCCGCGAATAATTTCTATACGCTCAATTGCTGCCATAGGCGGCAAAATATTTTTTTCAAAACCATAGTCATCGCCATTTGGATTCACATCTTTTGAATACTGGCGTTTACCATCGATAAGAAACTAACGTGTAATTTGAGCTCATTCCGCGAATACTAATACCCTGTGCAGAACCAGAACCAGAAACAACAACCCCTGGGGTATTGCGAAGCATACATCCGTAATATCGCTATATTCACGTTTCTGTAATTCTTCTTTACTAATCACAGTTATAGATGCAGGTGCTTTTGTAAGATCTTGTTCATAACCCGCAGCTGAAACCACAATCGTTTGTAATTTCGCTAATTCAGGAGACTGAGATCTTTTATCACTAGAATTTTCTTGTGAATCTGCTGCATAGGCAGTACCCATCATAATAGTGACAATTGGAGAGATAACGCAGATTGGATGATACGGTTAGTAGACATAAGGTATTCCAAAGAGGCTCAGCAATGAATAGATAATGAAGATTTAGATACAATGTGTAATAAAAACACCACAGCATTATAAACAATATTAATAACTATTCTCATTTTTATTAACTATTCGTTTAATATTTGGACACTTTCTAGGCATATCTTTAAGTTTTTATTCTATTTTTTAAGATTCATTTTAAGCCTATTAAGATTTAAAATATACAAAAGTTAAATTTAGCTATGCAATATCCATAAAAAAACCTCCGAAGTTCGGAGGTTTTAAAGAACAGTCAAATATCTACATTGATATACAGATTATTTGAAATAAGCGCCTTCTGCTTGACTATGGTCAGTCTGATCGACCACACGTCCGAGTTCAGGAATATGCTCTTTAAGTGTAGTTTCTACACCTTGTTTTCAACGTTACATCAATTGCAGAACAGCCTTGACAGCCACCACCGAATTTTAATACCGCAGTTAAACCATGTTCTTCATCTTCAACCACTTCTACCAGTGCACAGTTTCCGCCATGCCCTGCTAATCCAGGATTGATCTCTGCCTGAAGAATATAAGTAATTCGTTCTTCCATAGACGCATCTGGACCAACACGTGGTACTTTCGAGTTAGGTGCACGGAACGTAAGCTGTCCACCAAAACGGTCTTTGTTGTAATCAATTACAGCATCTTTCAGATATGGAATCGACGGTGTATCAATAAATGCTGGAAAATCAGGATAATCTTGTTTGTAATCTGTTGGAGCAATTTCATCAGGTGCACTGTATGCCATACAACATTCAGCACGTGGAGTACCTGGATTTTCAACAAATACACGAACGCCAATTCCTGGAGTATTTTGCTTCTCCAAAAGATCTTTTAAATACTCTTGCGCATTGGGAGTAATCAATAAATTTGGAATTTCTTCTGCAACCGCAGTATTGGTGTTCTCAGTCGACATAACTCTATCCTCAAGCTGAAGTCGGTATTTTAACTGAAGATGAGGCTGAATGAGTGAAAATCAACTAAAATTGTCGGAATTAACTTAAAAAGATGTAAAAAATATAACCTACGCAAATTTCAACATAAAATATTCGCGTAATAAATGAATATAAATCAGACACAAATTGATATTTACTGCATTTTAGCTTATCAACAAATCGCGCTTTAAAACGCACAAAATGACACCAATGAAACTTTTTATAAATGAAATACTAAGCATAATTTAAGACATTTTTAGCACTAATTTATTCAATTTATACGACCAATTTATCTAAATTTTGTCAGAAAATGCCACCCAAATATTGAATATGGCATGGATAATGTATACATCTGTATATTAATGATGAAATAAAACGAGATATTTTGCATGTCCAGTTCAATTGACGGTTTACAGTTTCCAGTTCATCCAAAGACTCAAAAAAGTAAGCAGCTCGCAAGTCGGTAAAGAAATCATTGCGGAAGCACTTTCCTTGGTTGATCATCTCAGCGCACAGCAAGCTTTAGATGAAAAAACTGGCGTAAAAATTATCCAGTTTATTTTAAGGCATTGGTCGAACATGGGATTCGTTCAAGTCATAACGCCATCACTATTGCCAAGCAAGGTTTGCACAAAGCCCAACATAGCTTTGATTTCTTTAGAGATGGACAACGCTATTCTTTAAAAGATATTGGTACAGTTCCTGTACTAGACAAGATTCAAAGCATTAGTTTTAAAGGTCATTCAAAAGATGACGTTGAATGGTTTGTACCCTATCATGGGCAAAACCTACAAGGCGAAGCGCTATATCAACAAATTCAAAAGTGGCAAGAAACTGGCATTATTGAAGCCAGCCATGCTGATGCACTGAGAAACGTGATTTCACATCCTGAATGGTTTGATTTATCGGATCGTACCTTAGTTTTATTTGGCGCAGCTTCAGAGGCAGGCCCATTAACATGGTTATCAAAATGGAAAGCCAATATTGTTGCCGTTGATCTACCCAATGAACGCGTTTGGGAGCGAATTCTTAAAACCATTGAAAATGGCAATGCTACACTGTACGCACCTAGTTTTCAAAAAATCGTCAATAGCCATGATATTGACGAATTAAAAAGCAAACTTGGTGCAAATTTACTGACCCAAATTCCAGAAATTACACAATGGCTTTGTGATAATCCACACAAGTTAGATTTGGCCTCAATTGCTTATTTGGATGGTGAAAAACATGTGCGTGTGTCGATGGCAATGGACACGATTATGAGCCATGTCAGTGAACACAAGAATGATTCATCACTGATGTATATGTGTACGCCTACAGATGTCTATGCAGTACCTGAAGAAGTGATTGAAGGTTCAAACAAAAAGTTCAAACATAGATCAAAATTTGAAACTGTACTCAGCAAAGGGATTGCAACCCTTTCCTTAAAGCAATTCTTTAAGCACCATGATCAACAATTGATTAGCTCTGACAATGGTAAATTTTATGGGATTGCTGATTGTCTGGTGGTTGAGCAAGGCCCTAATTATGCCTTGGCAAAACGTATTCAACAGTGGCGTGCAACTTTAGCACGGCATCAAGGGCAACATGTCAGTATCAATATTGCGCCATCTACGACAACACATTCGGTCACCAAGAATCCTTTGCTTAAAGCTGCGTTTAACGGTGCAAGTTTATTTGATGTAGAAGCGTTCCGCCCTGAGACCACCAATTCAATTATGGCAGCGCTTTGGATTCATGACTTAAGAAATCCGAAGTCTGTTGCAAATCCTGAAACAGAGATGGGTCATCCATTAGAATTGATGATGGAAGGCGCAAATCATGGTGGTTTATGGCGTGTCGCCTATCTTGCTCGCACAGCCTTACCTTTTGCTGCAATTTATGGATATGCCGAGTGATAAATTGCCGATGCAAAAGCTTTTGACCAAGTTTAAAAAAGTAATTCTTCAGATTTAAATCTCTTTAAATTAAATGCCCAGTGATAAATTTAGCTGGGCATTTAAGTATATGAACACAATTTTAAATCTTATTAAATTCATAATAAAAGGCATAGGCATTCCCCATAGCGCCAAATAACATACACAATGCAGCGATCCTTTAACGCCTTAAATATGCTATACCCATGTAAACGGTTCAGTCATTCTAAAATGATTGACAGTTTTCTAACGATCGTTTAAAAACTTATAAAACAACCAATGAGAGAACAACAAATGTCAAATCTACAAGGAAAAGTCAGTCGTGAAATTCGTGGTCATATTTTTTAATTGGCTTAGATCGTGCAGATAAACGCAATGCTTTTGATAGTCATATGATTCACGACCTATCACTGGCTTTAACTGAATATGAAAATAATCCACAACTACGCTGTGCGGTGGTCTTTGCCCATGGCGATCATTTTACCGCAGGATTGGACTTGGTTGAGTTACAACCAAAATTAGCCGATGGTGTTTTTAATTTTAGCGATGATATTGTGAATCCTTGGGGAACTGTTGGGCGTCAAAGAACAAAACCATTGGTAACCGCCGTACAAGGCTATTGTTATACCGCTGGTATTGAATTGATGTTGAATTCTGACATCGTTGTTGCCAATGAAAATACTCAGTTTACCCAAATTGAAGTACAGCGCGGTATCTTACCGTTTGGTGGTGCAACAGTACGTTTCGTCCAAGCTGCTGGCTGGGCAAAAGCTATGAAATATGTGTTAACTGGTGATTTATTTTATGCACAAACAGCCTATGAGATGAACTTAGTCACTGAGGTTGTTGATGATAACCAACAGTTAACGCGTGCCATAGAAGCTGGCTGAACGTATTGCCAATGCTGCACCACTTGCCGTCCAAGCGGCACTGCATTCGGCACATCAAGCCTTTTTACAAAGTCCTGAAGTCGCATTTGCAAACCTACAAAATCTACTTAGCCCTTTACTCGCCTCTGAAGATGTGCAAGAAGGTGTGAGAGCAATGATCGAACGTCGAGCACCACAGTTTAAAGGCAAGTAAACCAATCATAGCGATATACGGCGATAACCTAATAACTGTGGGAACAATCATGCAAAATTTAAAGTACTCAACTGAAGTCCAACACTTGAATGGCAATAGTTTTACCAGCCAAGCCATCAGCTTTAAGACCTTGGATGACTATGTACTGGCTGGCATACTTTACACTCCAGTCAATACAATCAAAGCAAATATTGTTGTTTCCAGTGCAACAGGTGTTCCACAAACATTTTATCGCCGCTTCTCTGAATATGCCGCTCAATTGGGTTATCAGGTACTCACTTTTGATTATCGTGGCGTGGCCAAATCTGCGCCACGGCAATTAAAAGGTTTTAAAATGTCATATCTGGATTGGGGAACATTAGATTTAGCAGGTGCAATTGACTACAGTTTTAAACAAGATACGCCCCTATTTTTAGTTGGACATTCTTACGGTGGACAAGCCCTAGGGTTGACGCCAAATCATGACAAAGTAAGTGCAATGTATTGTTTTGGCACAGGTGCTGGCTGGCATGGCTATATGCCATTGAAAGAAAAAATTAAAGTTCAGGTAATTTGGAACATTATCTTTCCACCTATGGTGGCGATTACAGGCTACTTACCTTGGAGTAAACTCAATATGGGTGCAGATTTACCTAAAGGGGTTTACCAACAATGGCGTAGATGGTGCAAAAATCCCACTTACTTTTTTGCAGATCCTGAGCAACAAAATTTGCATGAACAATATGCCCAGATTAAAACGCCAATTTATGCAGTAGCCGCTTTAGATGATGATTGGGCATTGCCTAATTCTCGTTATGCTTTTATGCAACATTATAAAAATGCGCCCATGCACTTTATCAACATAGCTGCAGACGAGTTTGGTTTAAAACAGATTGGACATATGGGCTATTTTCGTCAAGGTTCGGAGCCAATTTGGGATAAAATGTTAAATACTTTCGAGACATTCATCCACGATTAATTTTAACGCCATAAGCAGCAAGGTCATCTATGCGCCCACAAAAACTTAGGCCTGAACACATGTTAAATACCTGTGCTTTGCAATTTAAATCGCATGGTTATGCAGGGACAAGTATGGAGATGTTGGCAAAAGCATGTGGACTCAGTAAAGCGTCATTTTATTATTATTATCCCAACAAACAAGCCTTATTGATGCAGATCTTAGTGCACACTCATCTTTATTTAAATCAATCGTTGTTCAAAATCGAAGATTTTGCTGTAGTGGATGCAAATCAACAATTTCAAATCATCCATGATAAAGCTGTTCATTTTTTTAGTTATGAAATAAAAGGCTGTTTAGTTGGGATACTTTCCTTAGAGGCAAGCCATATTTCTTTAGAAGTCTTGGAAAAAATCCGTGAAATTTTCCAAGATTGGCAAAATGCCTTGTATCAATTATTTCAACAAAGAATGGATCAAGCCGATGCACAAATTTTGGCAAAAATAAGTGTGGCCGATTATGAGGGTGCGATTTTAATGTATCGACTAAATAACGATCTGTTCTATTTAAATCAAGTCAAAGCGCGAATTTCTCAACAACTCTCCTTATAATACTCGACTGATTTGCAACTTCTTGGTGAAAATTAAATGATAAAAAAGATCGAATATAGTTTTTTAGCTTTGCTTTTTATGAGCCTATTCAATACAGCTTATGCACAATGCAATCAACAAGATCAACGACAAGCTTATCAATGTATGCAGCAGCAATTAAAAACAAATAAAGCCAAAATAAATAGGGCGTTCCTTTCTTTGTGGTGTTTTTTTATTTGAAAAAAAAAAAATTAAATAATTTTAAAAAAAAAATTTAAAAAGAAGAAAAAAACACATAGCCGAAGGGTTAAAGGTAAAATTTTCTCTGACCCATGATAAAAATTTAAAAAATTTTTTCTATATTATCACAAAAGCTTTAAGAAGTAAACGTCTCATGCTCAATTTTAACCTACAACGCAAGCCGTTTATGAAATGCCAACAAACCCTGAGCTATATGATCGCATTTATCTGCAATACGATGATAACAACAAATTATTACTGGAAAAATCACAAAAATCTTGGCTCAATTATCGTGATGCTCAATGTAATGAACTCATGGGAAGTCTTACTTATGGGGCTTTGGGATTAGCATCAGGATTTGCACATTTAGATTGTGAAATCAATTCCACAACATTTCGACTAAAAGAGTTAAGCAGTCTAATAGAAAATCAATAACGATCTTTAAATTCGGCTTTATGTTCTACGCCTTGATGATCAACATGCGCATAGAACACCCCATAACGTCCAACATAGTATTCAAGTGATTGTTCATGATAGCTCCAAAAAATAGACCATTCACCAAAATCAAAAGAACCGATCTGACTTTGGGTATTCATCGGCATCTTACTGAGTACTTCATGTTGAATATACCCGGCTTGAGAAAAATCTTTGGTCTGTAAAGCTTGTTCAAAAAACAGTTGTGCCGCTGCATCAAATAAACGTTGGTCTTCATCAGTGATCGGCTTGGCAGAGGGTATGTTGCTCTTCGACTACACTCTGCTGCTCTACTTGAACTGTAGAATTTAATGGTGCTGTTGCTACTGTTGAACTCGCCTTTTGTCGCTCTTCTGCAATCATCTGTTTAATCAGCTTGGTTTTTTCGGGCAACTCATGCTCTTCTTGAGGATTCTGAACCAATTGAGATAACGCTTGTCGTTGTTCTTCAAAAGCTGCATTAATTTTTTGTTTAGCAACCCATCGCCATAACACATATAACGTGATCAGAAATAATAGGACAATGATAAATTTCAACATAGCGTAATCTCAAGCATATAATACGCCCCAGTTCAGACTCATGAGCTAAGTTTAAAGCTGAGTATTTTGATTGTTTTTTTAATAGTTTACCCAGTAAATTGTATAACTATCTCACCAGAGATACCCAGCTTAAACGTAACAATTGTTTTCTTTATATAGATAAACCACATCTCTTATTTTAATTTTGTAATGCTTTTAGATCACCTGAAGCAAATACGATCCCTTTTGCCTGGCACCTTTTTGAGTATTATCGGTTTTCCTATATTTTTATATATAGGTTGATCATCTTTAAGTGCTTTTAAAGCAATTTTTTGAATAAAAATCTGATCATTTTTACGATACAGCTTTACCCCACCTTCATCTGAAGCCATATAATGAACTTTCACATGATAGATATTTTGTAGATCTGGCATCCACACAATCACTAAATCACCGCCACGCTCATACATACTGTCAAACACAATGGTATCTGCATCCACTTGTTCAGATTTAACACCAACATAACCACTGGCATCTGCCAGTTGATCGACTAAATATAACGATTTTTAGCACCCAATTGTATCCCATAGGCCGAATAATATTGCTCTCGGTCTTGCTTTTTTACTGGTACATGAATAAGTTTTTAATAGGACTTTTTGTCGAGCGCAATCGATAAGTTTGAGGTGAAAATATGTCTTCATCATCTTGATGGCATTGTTTTGCAAGCTGCGTTTGAATATTGAGTTGTTGAAATTCTTGTGCATATATAGATGACGTGATCACGACACTACAAATGAATAATAACTGTTTGATATATTGTATTTTCATTTCAATTTTCTATATTTTAGGATGAGCCGTTATCTGTTATATATCATTTAAAAATAAATGATCAGTTTTATCTGAATTCACTGATTAAAAAGGAAAAAAATATATTTAAAAAAAAATAAGGAAAAAAAAACTATCCCCCACTGCGCCTGGAAAAAAGAGTGTTTGTAGGGGGGTAATTATTAGCCTTGTTAAAAAAAATAGTCTCGCTATTCTTTTTTGTTCATGCCTTGCCTGCTCAATTTTAACCTAAACAATTTTTAATAGCCAATATATAAAATAAAACACGCATATATAACGCATATAGCATGTTTTATTTTAAAGTAATTATTGCAATGTTTTAAACTGCGCTAAGCGTTGTTGCTGCTGTAATTGTTGTTCAAATTCAATTCTCCCCTTCGCTACATAGTTTTGTAAACCCGTCTGATCAATAAATGCTCTTTTTTATCACCCGCATTCAATTTGGCTAATTTCTCTGCTTCATATGGAAACGATCCGCTTTATTGGCAAGAAAAATATCTGCATGGATTGCATCCAAAGTTTTAAAAATGTGATGCGGGGCGTCTGAAACTAGATTTGGATAATTGTCATTGTTTAACAAATAGTAACCACCCGTAAATAAACTGTCGGCATAGATGACTTTGTAGGTTTTAAAGTGATAACGGATATCTGTCGTCCAAGAGGTTGCTCCTGGCAAATGGCCTGGCGTCGCATGTGCTGTAAAGGTTTGACGACCGAGCTTTAATTGTTGCCCATCTTTGATGAGATAATATCTACAGCTACAGATGGAAAAAGCAGCAATTTAGCTACCTAAAGCAGAATCAGTCACGCCGCCATTTTTCTAGCATTTCTGGCATTGGCAGCACCTGCGATCAATTGAGCTAACCACTCCATTGTTTTAATTTGGCAAAACCACCAAGCTTGATCTAACGCGCATGATTATTGAGTAGGTATTTTAATCTGTGATTTCTAAACCCAATTTTTCAATATTGGCTTTAATCTGCGCTGCCGACTGATCAATCCCGCTATCAATTAAAACCAAACCATCACCTGTATCAAACAGCACCGAAGATAAATTTTCAGTACCGACATAATAGACATGATTAAAAATTTTAAAGGGCTCAATGGGCGTATTCCACGATTCAAACAAACTCATCGGCGGTGCATCGGTCAATGCTTGCTGAGCATTTAACGGTGCTGCTTGAGTAAATTGAAAGCTCATTGCGATCAATGAAATAACAATCGATTTGAACAGATGCATATAAGCGATCCATGTTAAAAATGAGTCGCTCATACTTGATTAAATCAGGATATTTATCAATTTTTTAATGTCTAAAAAACAACTCAATACATCTTAAATTGTAAACAATATTTGCAAATTGTATGTGTGTTTTGAAGGACTAATTTCAAAACCTTGTCGGCAATTTTATTACTGACCTTAATAGCCAACTGATCAACATAATCACTATAAAAATTCGCAGCAATCAGAGTGACAGCAATCGCAGTTAACCCTGAGCAGATTACCGCGAGCAGAATAGCTCCAATGCCAACTTAAAAATAAGTTAAACAGCGGAATACAGATTAAATACAGCATCATTAGATGTAATAGATAAATGGAAAAAGATAACTTTCCTAACCAGACCAAAACGGGGTGATCTAAGCCTTTAGACAATAATGGACTCATCAAAACACTATAAACAATTAAAATCCCAGCGATGAAGTTACTATAATCATAAGTATTCTCCCCTAAAATATGATGAACCCAGCTATGAGGCCTGCACTGGTATTATGTGCACCTGCCAAATATAGGCCAATCAATAACATAGGAATAGCTACAACATTTGAAAGTGGTTTGGCATACTAGATAAATATAGATACCAATAATAAAACTGGAAATCCCAAAGCTAAAGCCTTGCCCTCGCCAAAGAAATGCAAGACAAGGAATTAAAAGTGAGCCTAGCCAAAAAGCAATATGTTTATAATGATACAAATAGAGTAGAAAAAATAATGCAAATGAGCCCATAAGCTCAATCGTCATCGTCCATAACACCCAATTTATATCACTTTCTGAGAATAAAAATGCGCCTATAGTTCCTTCATATACTGCATGTTTAAAACTAAAATCTTGTATCGCAAATGCATGTAACCAAGCACCCACATGACTACTATCAATATGGATGACTTTAAAGACCAACCAAATGATAATGCATGAAGTCAGTGCTGGAATCATTAAACGCGGATAGCGTTTAATCATCATATTTTTAATCTTTGCATGAAATTGTTGAGGGCTTTTTAAGATCGCATAGCTGAGCACAAAGCCACTTAAGACAAAAAATACAAAAACAGCAGCATCACCTGAGTAGAGAAAGCCAAAAGGCAAATGATGTATGGCATACACCCAAGCCAAATCTGTTTTCTCATGGGGATCAAAATGATGTAAATATGGAAAAAAACTCATTGCAAGATGAGAAAATACGACAGCTAAACAAACTAAACCTCGAATACTTTCTGCCGAGTTTATTTTTTGCGGACATCTATGTTTCCCTGGGAAAACAAAAGCCCCAACCTGTGGGACTTTTGCTGACTAAGCCATTAGTCAATATATGTGATGCGACCATCAGCATCATGATGAACTGTAGCGATTTTTTGCTGACGAGAATGTAGAAGATCATCTACATTCAAATTGAAATGGTCAGCATATTCTTGTGTAGATTTAGCTTCTGCTTCCTTTTTGGTCTTCGCTGGAACAAAGTTACTCCATAACCACAAAGAAATCGCACAAGCAATCAACGCAAATAATCCGCTTTCTAGGGCTTTTGCAAAAGCATTAAAGAAGTAATGTACCAGTTGTGGTTTCTCAAGTGAAAGATATCCCACCAAGATGACAATAGGTCTCCAAAGCAACAACCAAAATGCCCACAGCATTGCCGTCATTGTCGTGGAGAAATAACGACGATGCCAAGGTAACTGCTTACGTACATCAATAATCAAAGAGTTTGTTTTCATATTCATATCTCAAAACTTATTCTGACTAAAATGTTAGTCATCATGTCGCATACCACGATCGGGGCTGACCCACCGTGCCCTTTTACTTTCTCCACGTAAAAGAACTTTTGGGAATGCAACAATACTTGCCGTTACTGTAATCAACCAAAATACAAAGGGATACCAAATCATCCAATAGTAGTTTTTCACTAAACTCGATTCGTAACGACTATCCATCCACTTACTGATTGCGAACTGCAGTAAACAAGTTGTACCGAGTAAAATACCTGTTCCCATCGGTAATAATGGGGAGCTCATTGCTGGGAAGCCTGCATACGGTAGCAGCAAGTGCAAGATCCAGAAAATCACCATAATCAGCATTAAATATGACCAGACTAAGGTGAGGATCAACTCAATAATCAAGGGCCATAGAAAATTCAGTTTCGGTTTAAATAATACATCAAAATTCTTAATTAAAACTTGAGCGCCACCCATGGCCCAACGTAAGCGTTGTTTCCATAGACCATCAAAGGTTTCTGGCATTAAAATCCAAACCAAGGCATTCGGTTCAAACTTTACATCCCAACCCGCACGATGCAATTTCCAAGTAATATCAATATCTTCAGTTAACATGTTTGGTGACCAATAGCCCACCTCATGTACAGCACTTTTACGAAAGGCAGTAATCACACCAGAAACTGTAAATAAACGACCAAAAGTACGTTGTGCACGTTTAATCATACCGACAATTGAAGAAAATTCACCAACTTGAATCCGTCCCAGTAAAGTCGAACGAGTACGAATACGTGGATTACCTGTCACAGCCGCAACTGTAGGATTATTGAGAAAATGACGAATCATCCACTGTGCAGCATATGGATCAAGTAACGCATCACCGTCAATACCAATTAAAAACTCAGCATCGGTAAGCAAACTACCCGCTTGTAATGCCATGGCTTTACCTTGGTTTTCAGCCAAATGTACGACGCGAAGCTTGTCATACTTCAATGCCAACGCATTTAAGATTTCTGCAGTATTGTCAGAACTCCCATCATTAATTGCAATGACTTCAAAAGTTTGGATAATTCAACTTCAATGCATGACTAATGGTCTCATCCGCATTGTCTTGTTCGTTAAAACACGGCACAAGCACAGCAACTAAAGGATATTCTTCCAATGTTGGCGGTTGAGTATATGGTGGCTCTTTACGTTCTTTCCAATAGAAAATTAAAGCGCCTATCATCCATAGATACGACATAAATAATGGATAATAGAAGATAAAGTTTAATACGGATTGCCACAGGTGTTGAAATGCACTCATATCAGACCTTAAGGAACCAATCGTTGTGGTTTAGAATCAAATACTTTACGCATTTCAGCAGTATTTGGATGATCTTCAATTGGATCATCTGGGTAATAACCCACATGCATCACACCTTGTTGATACAAAGACTGAATCGTTTGAGCAATTTCCGAGGTTGGAATCTTTTGATTATTACGCCAGTTCACTGCTTGTAATTCAAAAATGGTCTTTTTAATCCCATTCGGTTGTTTCTTCACGTTTTGCACTAAATCTTTATAAAACTATAGTTGCATCTGGCGCCTGTTCCATATAAGGCATTGCCATAATTGCAGTAAAGTCATAATTTTTAATCGATTGTTCTAAAGACTGGGCATACCAGTTTTCCGAGTATGCTGAAAGTGCAACTTGAGCATATAAGTTACGTGCAGTCAGTAAGAACGGTTGGTAATAACGTGCCTTTTGCGCCAAATCCATTGCAAAGTTATCAATGGTCTTGGTTTTAAAATCTGTCCATTTTTGCAATTTTGCATCATCATTACGAATTTCTTCTAAATCGGCTGGTAAACCAATTTTTTGATAAGCGTTGATGGCTTCTGGACTGGCATCTTCATAATCTGAAAGTGTTGCATCATCATGGAACAAGATGCCATCAAATGTCGTGGATTTCGCTAAATCTTGATATAAGCCTTCAATTACTTTACGTGCTTCTGGTGAATATGGGCTTAAACGATGATATCCCATATTTAAATGATCACTGTCTTTGGCTTGCTGAGTCACCACCACATCTTTAGATGCAGGATTTGAAGCAGGTAAGTCCCAAGCCAATAACGGCATCCAGGCATATAAACGACTGACCTGAGTACGCGTTTGAATCTGCCATGCAACACGATTGAATAAATCTGCACGCATTGGAAGAGTACGATTTGGGAAATACACCATATCAGCAGAACCATTGGCATCAGGATCAGCAAATGCCTGTAGAAATACCGTGGTTACATTCATTTCACGAATACGGTCTAATAGGTGACCTAAATTTTTCTCTTGCTGCGCTTCATCTGGATCATAAATATAATCTAAATCCACATGCATAACTTTTTGTGGGCGGTTATTGTCAGTAAAATTCATCTGACGACTTTGGATTTCTTGTGCCAAAGAATCCGTAGTCATATTCCCTTCAACAAGAATACGGTTCAAATGACCTAAAGATTTTTCAATATGGTCTGGACCATCATCTAAGCTAATCGTAATAGGCATACCCACTTTTTTAGCCAAAGCAACCGCTTCCATATTATAACGACCATATGGCCACACCATCACACGTGGTGCTTTTAAACCATGTGATTGCAATACTTTATTATTCTTTTTCAAATCACTAAAAATACGATCTGCATAGGCTTTGTCAGATTCATAGGTTTTACTTTTTGGATCGTATTGGCGTGTGACAGCAGCTGGCTCAGAGTTGCCCTGCGGGATTGCCTAAAATACCACGATGTAAATTATAACTGTGGCTACCAATTTCAACATAGCCACTCTTTTGCATGGTTTTAAGTTCATCCCAAGTCAAAAGTTTTTTACGTGCTAATTTTTCATCCCCAAATTGAACCATTTCATTGGCTTTAGGTTCTAACCACGAGCCAACGACAGCGAGTACAACAGGAATTTTTACGTTGTTTAATGACCGGATATGCATATTGATAAAAAGATTGATAACCATCATCTACAGTCAACAATACCGGTTTGGTAGGCAGTTTATATTTACCTTCATTGGCTTTAATAATTTGGTCTACATTGACAAAATTATAGCCATTTTTTTGTAGCCAATCTAAATGCAGCTCAAACTGTTTCGTGGTCACGGCATAATCTGGAATCACTGCATCATGATTAGGCGTAATTTCATGATAACCAATAATTGTCAGCGTATTTAAATCAATTTTAGGTAATTCGTGCTCTATTGGAGTTTCAGTAGCAACTTGGTCTACTTCTGCCATTGCACTATTATAAAAGGAAGAAAACAATAGTGTTACGCATATCATCGCTGAAGGAGAAAAGTAACGGCTTAGCATATATTTAAATACTCGATCATCATTGTTTTAAATCTGAATTCGTCCGTAGTACATCAATATTGAAATACTAAAATCCTTTTTCAAGACGAATTGAGCCAGAGGTTTTACAACGATGATTTAAAAGAATAAAACTGAAACGAACCTTAAAAAATAACTCTGAGCAGAATTATTTATTTGTGACATTTAAACACTTTTAAGACAAAAGTATTGTAGATGATTGTTAAGTATTGAGCAAATAATAAACAAAAATTAAAACTATTGTGTTTTAAAATCCTACTATTAGCTAAACAATAAGCGCATTAAATCAGGATTTGGATTATATTTTTTATCGCATTGAATATACAGAAATCAAGAAGACTTTTTCAACATTTTTAGCGTAACATAGTGTAGTCGTTAGATGATTCATCAGGCATAAAAAATAGAGATCAATTGACCTCTATTTTTGCGTTCAATGCTGAAGGCTAAATTAGCCCAAACATTTTAGTGAATTTAATCACGTGTTTTGACATCAAAAAGTTCAATTTCAAAAATCAGATTAGAATTTGCTGGAATGATTTTGCCCATTTTTACGCTCGCCATAAGCCAAGTGTGCAGGAACGATCAATTTACGTTTACCACCTACTTTCATCCCCATAATGCCTTGATCCCAACCTTTGATCATACGCCCTGTTCCAATCACTGTTTCAAAGTAATTGCCACGATCAATTGAAGAATCGAACTTGGTTCCATCTTCCAACCAGCCAGTATAATGAGTTGTAATCAAAGCACCTTTTACCGCTTCTTTACCTTCACCAACTTTTAAGTCGATAATTTCTAATTCATTTGACATACATTATTCCTATTCATCATTCAGGTTTGTGCAAAGCTGTACTTATCACTGTATTGTGTTCAGTATGATATTCAGCATAACTTTTACAAAAATGTTGATAATCTTGCTCAACTTGTTGGGCGTAATTATACGTGTATTTCAACAATTGCGTTTTCCAAAGTTCCGCTTGTTGTGCAAAATTGATTAATTCATCTGCATTTAAAAAGCGTTTTTTTATTTTAAAAACTTAACTCTTTAATCTCTTGATCTAAAAGCAAATAATTGTGTGAGTTTTTTATGATTTTGTGCAGACCCAATTAAAACCCAGCGCCCAACAATCTGTTTTTCAGTTTTATTTTGTACGCCACGTAAAATTTTCATATTGTATTGCTTAAACAATTCTTCGTATTTATCTAAGGTCTCTTGCTGATAATCACATAAAATCCTGTAATTACGAGCTTGATGAATCGCTTCAATTTTTTCTTGAAAATAGACGAGAAATACTAATACAACCAGTACCAGTAGCGTTCCAACAAATGCTAAATATTCATAACCAGCACCAGCGGCCATACCTAATGCAGCCACCATCCAAATTGTTGTTGCAGTGGTAATTCCTGAAATTCGGTTATCATCTTTAAAAATAACCCCAGCACCTAAAAACCCCAAACCCGTCAGAATATTTGCTGCCAAACGATCAGGATTTTGTACCCCAATTTTGATCGAAAGTATGGTGAATAAGCAGGATGCTAAACTCACCATAATCATGGTGCGTAACCCTGCTGACTTACTGCGATACTCACGCTCTGCACCAATAATCGCACCAATCGCCAAAGCCATCAGTAAGTGGTAGATGTCATTATTCATTGATTTTCTACATAACTATTTTTATCACTCTAGGTATACGAAATTTGAGCAAAAAAAAGCAAGCGATTCGCTTGCTTTTCTTGTCAATTTTTATTGAATAACAATGATTACTGTAACTGTGTCCATTCAATCACAGCTTGAGCATCATCACCAATTAAGGTCCACTCACCATCCATAACATTTAATTGCAATTGCATTGTGCGTTGACATAAAGCTTGAATTGCAGTTGTCGTCGCCTCAGACAATTTGCCATACTCTGAACATTTGACAATGTTTTGAGTTTAGAACTTCTTTTATACCATTCTGCAACGGCTGAACCATAGGCGATGACAGCCACTTCTTTACAACGCGCTGCCGCTTTTTTAACTTTGTCTTCGTCAGGCAAACCAACTTCAATCCATTTAATCAACTGTCCGGTTAAATCCTTTTCCCATAAAGCAGGTTCATCAGTTTCAAATAAATCTTTGGTAAATTCCAAACGTTCATCTGCAAAACGAGCATATGCCAATACACGCACCATTAAGCGTTCAATCGTTTCAGACGGATGTAATGCCATCGTGAATTGATAATCACCATATTGATGCACATCCATATTGGCAATATTGAGATCAGCCTTATAAATTGTTGCTTTTAATGCCATGAAAGTTCCAAAAAGTTCTTAAATATGGCGCACAGTCTATAAGATTTTCAAAAGGATTACTGCGTTTTTTCCGCCTGATCAATTCGACAATTCAACAAAGCCGTTTCTAAACTTTCCCAATCACGATTGTGCTGGCTAATGAGTTCAATCCGATTATCCAAGCTTTCTTCACCCGATTTATAATTCAAATTTTCTGGATTAAAATTAAATGTCATCCAACCTTGATTGGTATTGAATATCCCTTTGATCCGCAACCAGTCTTTTTGCTCACACAAGACATCTAACAAGTCATAAAAATCGAATTGCCAACGCTTTGAAAACTTCCAACCTGCAACAGTATATCCATTAGACGTTTCAACATAGTGATAAGGCAATTGTTTAACCACAGGCAGTACTTCATCGGGGTTAAATTGCTTTTGCACTTGGATCAGCGGTACAACTTTTCTCTCAATCCCTTGATGTGTTACATCCAGCTGTTGAATATCAAGATTGCCCTGCTCTGCCAATACCCAAGTTTGAATATAGGCAAAATAATCATTTTTAAACTGGTTTAATACCTCATGATCAGACGCAGACATACTATCTGCATGTGAAACCACAACAATTTGTGCAGCTTTTAACTGATCTTGATAAAGCTCTTGATTCACCCATTCAGAATCATGTAAGCGACTCCCATCGATTACTGTCACCAATGCACGCATATCAATTTGCGCTTGCCATTGCGGTTCAGTCAATTGTGCCAAAAGTTGAGCGGGATGACCTAAGCCTGTGGGTTCTATAAATAGTCGATCGGGTTGTTTATCATAAATCAATCGAGACAAGGCAATTTGCATAGGCAATTGTCCTGCACAACATAAACAACCACCGAGTAATTCTTTTTACTTCATAGCCTGAGTCTTGTGGTAATAATTGCTGATCTACACCAATTTGCCCAAACTCATTCATCAGCACCGCCCAAGTTTCATTTTCTGGCTTCTGTTGAAGCAAATGCTGTAATAAGGTGGTCTTTCCAGCCCCTAAAAAACCAGAAATAATATGAGTTTTGACTGTTTTTGGGCTTAAAATCTTCAAAGGATCGACTCAGCATGATTAAATGAAAGAAATTGATGGTTATCACGACGCTTCTTATTATTACTGAAAATGTGCCAATAGTTTCAGGTTTTAAATCTATTTTTTAAATTAAAATTACAAAAACAATCCAAAACTCCAATACCCCATTCATAAAGATTGCATCGTGAATGTTAAGTGTAAGTAACAGCATCAGTATATTTTTTAATCAACTTTTCATATTTACATACATTTTTACCTATTGGTAAAAGTCAATGAGTCACAAAAAAACAACATAATACAATGATTTGTTTTAAACATGTAAACCTGTCTGTTACGCTTTGTTGCTTAGGTTGCCCATTTTTTTCATCTGCACTTAGCATGACACTACTCCCTGTGATCAGCAACGCATTTAACAACTGACGCTCTCACAGGTCGTTATACGATCAATTCAATGAATTAAGGATGCCAAAAATGAAACTCGTTAAAACACTTTTAGCTACTACACTTGCTTTCACTGCTTTCTCAACTTTTGCTGCTACTGATACAGCTGCGACTGAAGCTGAACAAGTTGTTGTATCAACTCAAGAACAACCAGCTGCAGCTGAAGATACTCAAGCTGCTGGTCAACCTACAGCTCAACCTGCGACTGAAAGCGCTGCTGAAGCTCCAGCGACTTCTGCTCCTCAAGCAGGTCAATAAGATTTAATACTCCTCCCGAGTTAGCAATTGGGTTGTCTGAAAAGACGATCTGAATAAAAAGACTAGATCATGCTGCGATTTAGTCTTTTTATTTTTTCTAGAACCATTAAAATTTTTAAAATAGCTTGTGAGTTGTATATCTCAATAAAAAATATTCAGCAATTTTTAGCTTATTCATCATACTGATTAAAATGTTCATGCTCTAAATAAGCGCTCGAAAAACGACCAATAAATTTACCAGTTTTTTTGTAGATCACTTTTCGGTTTCCAAAAACCATTTTCAATAACCCAATCATACACAGAAATATCAAGCGGATATTGCGTCAAAATACACTTAAGCTGATGATCAAAAATATATTTTTCAGCAGCTACTTTATCTGTAAAACAACCGATAATATTTAAATTGTCACTATTCTGAATCATCCAGATAAATTTAAAATCCATTTTTTAAACCATATTCATCCTTGAACAAACTCCGCTAAACTGCCTGAATCCAAGCTACATCTTTTACGGCATCGCGCTGTTGAATCAACAGAATAAACGGCTTAAATTCGTCTAGATATGGCACAATTTTAAAAGAGATGGCGAAGATCAGCCAGTATGCTAAAAACAAATCTGCCGCAGAGATTTGATGCCCCAGCAAATAAGGATTTGCTTGCTTCAGCCCAATTTTAATAAAGTTATAAATTGTTTCTTCTGTACCAAAGCCTAGACTTCTTCTTCGTTCCTGAATTTGTTCTGTTGAAATACCTAAACTTTTAATATCCATGAACTCAGTCAAAGGTCCGTGGCAAAAGAATAACCACTTTAAATATTCTCCACGTTTGGGATCACTCAATGCGGGTGCTAAACCTTTCTCAATATATTTGTCTGCTAAATACGCAAAAGATTGCAGGTGTCTCAGAAATAACAGAACCTTGATCCACTAAAAAAGGAATCTTAGCCATCGGATTCAGTGCCAAATATTCAGGCTGATTCAAGTCTTTATAATCCACTTGAATAATTTCGACTTGATCTTCGATATCTAATTCTTTTAATAAAGGCAAAATGGTATTTCCACGAGAATGTGCATTGGTATAAAGTTTCATTGTTTTTAAATCCATTTTTATCGTGCTTTGAGTATAATCAAAATATCGCTAAGAATGATTAATTTATATGCAAAAGCAATGATGCTTCTTTTCTAAAAAAAATAAATAAAATAATTATCAATATCTTATAAAAAAAAATTCCATCCTTTCATAAAGGCTCTCAAGCTACAGAAAAATTAACTGCTTAATTTAAAAAAATCAATTTATTCAATTCTCATAGGCGATTGATTCAAACCAATAATTTAGAATATTTTTTATATAAATTGCACTTTTAAAAAAATTAAAGTCATCCAATAACATCATTTTTCTGATCTTTAATCTTTAAGATAACTCGTACATACGCCAATTATGGCCCTCTGAGTGCTTTTCTAATTCGAATTATTGAATAATTCAGCTATACTGTTTTGCACTTAAATCAGTTTGTAAAATTGATAAATTTATAACTAAAACCTGACATATCAAGACTAACGAGGAATCTAAAATGTTAAAAAAACTGATCGGTTTAGGCGTCATCAGCACCCTACTTGTTGCATGTAGCAAACCGTTACCGACAGATAAGCAAAACTACTCAGGCACGTGGCAAAGTGAGGATGGCAGTGTAAATTTGATGATTACACCTGAAGGCCGTGTTGAATATAGCAATAAACAACCTAATTCAAGTTCATCTGTATCTGCCCCAATTTCTAAATTTGAAGGCAATAACTTTAGTGCTGGCATTGGACCACTTTCAACTGAGTTTAAAGTTTCTCAAGCACCGCAACAAACTGCCAATGGGACATGGAGCATGACTGTAGATGGACGTGTTCTTAACAAAGTCAATTAAAAGTACTGCTCTGTCTTTATTTCTGATTCAGCATTAATATTAATATTAGTTTTTGTATTAGTGTATCTAAGAAGAACCCAAGATAATATATGAATGAATGGTCTCTATTTAGGGGCGCGCCCCGGCGATATGCATCCCAATTCAAACAAACGTCGAGAACGCAAATATTGATTGAAAAAATAATTTTTTCAAATGATAACGAACAAAGCGATTCGTTGTTACTTGTTAAGAGAGAGAGTGAGGGAGAGAGGGGGAGATCTTCAGATTTATTAGAAGGAATTTGAATAATTATTTGGAAAATACAAGCGCACATCGAAACATGTTGATGAAGATCAAAGATGATGATGCTGGAGAAGAGAGGGAGAGAGAGAGATGGAGAAAGCCTAATCATCAAATATAAACCCGTGTTTCTCACGGTGGATTTTTAGCGTGATCGCCCCCGGGAGTTTATCCTATCTCCAAATGAATTAACACCCGCACTAAAAACCAGAGCCACTTAATT
>JAKCPI010028801.1:0-10090 GCA_023213315.1 Euborellia annulipes | reverse complement strand
TGGCCGTTTTCTTGGAGAGCAGCGCGTCTAAAAAACAAAAATATAATTTTGTAATTTATTTAAAATTAAAAAACTAAATTAAGATAAATAAATAAATTTTTTAAATTTATAGGCCTATTAATATATGTTGTTTTTTTTTTTTAGTTGGTTGCTGAGTCGGACAGAAAAACTTTAATTAAAAGTAACATTTCAAAGGGTGTTTTAAAAAATCTGGTGTGATTAAAGCACAGCATATAACTTTCTCTTACATTCAATAATCGAAAGTTGTGTACTATACTGCCACACAAGATTTTTTTGTGTCGAGATATATTTAATAGGGTGTTTTTTTTTTTCACGCTTTACTGAAACAAACTTTCATCTATGAGAGGTAATTAAAATGCAACAAAGAAAAAAAGTTATACCTAACCCCCAGCTAGCGCATTACACTTGAAATGTTGAAATTTCACAAAAAATCACAGGATTTTATGAATTTTTTTAAATTACCAAAACAGTTAGATAGTGAACTGTTGTAGTAAAAATAGAGTTATAAAATGGTAATAAATTATTAAAAATGTTGTATTTTTTAAATTTGAGATTGGGCAAAGGCCTTCGATTTGAGTATAAAACGTACCAAAATGTGATGCCTTTCATTCGCTACCTCAAATTAAAAAAATACAACATTTTAAATCATTCATTGTCTTTTTATAACTCTAATATAATTGATTTTCACTATAGCTGTCAAATATTCAGCTGTTTGGATACTTAAAAAAAAGTAAAATTCTTAAAATCCTGTGATTTTTGTGAAATTTCAACATTTCAAGTGTAATGCGCTAGCTGGAGGTTAGGTATAACTTTTTTTCTTTTGTTGCATTTTAATTACCTAACATAGAGGCAAGATTTTTTCAGTATAGCCTAAAGAAAAAAATAATTTTTTTTATTTTTTTTCAATCCACCCCAATATTTAGTTTCCCATAACACCTTAAGGAAAAAAGTCGATTGATTCAAAATTTCCAAAGCCTCTGCGTATTTCAATTGTATAGAAATAAACTATGGTTATTTTTCAAAAATTTTATCTCATATCATATTTGTAAATTTTTTACACAATAAAGAATCCTAAATAAATACAAAATTTCATAACAATTGGAAAAAAAAAATTTTTTGAAATAAAAAGTTTCAAAGGGGACCGGGACCCCTTTTGAATCGAAATTTACATACAAATCCCCATAGGGATTTAACATTGGCTTTATGGAAGGAAGAGCAGAAAGAAGAATTTGAAAATTCTGACAAAGTACATCAGAAAAATGTTCTTCAAACAATTTTCATATAGGCCTACTTTTTAATGAGGATCTAAAAAAATATTTGAGAAAGAAAACGCTATATTTTCAGCAATTTTTTTTATTATTCGTTAGCAAGGCAATAATTCCAAATATTTCGAAGACCTATCGGCACTCCTTCTTCAGTGGATTTCATCTCATTCACCACATACGACCCTTACAATTAAAACGTTTGGAAGCGACCATGTTATACGTCCAGCAATTATTAATCATTTTTAATTAAATTATTTAACATTTTAATTCAAAATGATTAATAATTGCTGGACGTATAACATGGTCGCTTCCAAGCGTTTTAATTGTAAGGGTGGTATTTGTGGTGAATGAGGTGAAATCCACTGAAGGAGCTCTTTTGCTCTGAAGAAGAAGAGACTTTGTGCATTCGAAATATTAGGAATTAAACTCATTTGGAAAAATATAAAACTTTGTGTTTTTATTTTTCTCTACCTACAATCTTGCCGAAAATCAGAGGGGTTGAGGAGTTTCGGTTCTATAATTCTCTCGGCATAACTCATTAATTTTCAATCAATAATGAATACATTTTTTTGCACACACACCCACACACTTAAGTATCAACCTAAGAAAAGACAAAAGAATAGAGAAAATTATCTAAATGGGGGTGAAATATTTTTTATTATTCAGGAAGGAAATATTAAGAACCCTTGAAAAATTGTTTAGATTTACCATTATATGAATTCAAATGTTTTCCCATTTCAAATAATGTTCTCATAACCATAACAATATCCATATTATTATTACTTTTGTTCCCTTTGTTTAAGGGCATAAAATTGCATTAATGACCTCATAATAATAAATTATTTATTATTGTTTTTGTTTTATTTCAAAATTACGCTTTGGACTGAGATATTAGCATATTCTGAAACTAAAATCTTCTTTTTGTATATCATTTTTCCTTTCTGTAATAAATTTACAAAATAAATAAAATGGCCTAAATATTTAATTATTAAAAAAAAAAAACTGCTGTGACTCATAATACATCTTCTGCCTTCGATATTTGACGTCTAAAGAATTATAAATAAAATATTTCGGCCGAAAGTACTCTTTGCCTTAATTGTCCTTAATAACATTCTTCCACATCTTTAATTTGTTAATCTTATTTTTTTTTAAAATAAGTTTGTTTAATCAATTTACGGGTTCAAATATCCAAATTTTCTAAATTCAAAACATATTCTTAAAAAATATTGTATCATGTCTATGAAAAAGTGAAATAAATACTCACCTCTCAGCAATGCTGGCTCCACTCATGTTGAGATTTTCAGGTGCCAACGGCTGGCTTTGACACCTGCGAAGATTTATCAGGATATAAGAAAAATTAAATAAAAATTCTTCCTTTTTTTTAAATGAGCGAAGATTTTTTTTTCATATTTTCATGAAAATAAAAAAAGTAATCGCACATTTAAAAAATTTTGGGAATAATTAAATATATTTAAAATAGAGGGAAGTTGAATTTTGAGTCTGGGTATTGAGAGAGAAGGACACCAAACAAGCCAAAAAAAAAATACCAAGATAAGAAAAATTTGCAAAAAAAAAATAAATAAATAAATAATAATTATATGCAAAATACTACGTAAATAAGAAAAAAAAAATTGTGAATTAAGTATTTGTACATTATATAATCTTATAACAACAATATTCTTTATGATTTTTTCCAATGATGAGTTAAATGCTTGATTTCATCTTCATTTACTCATTTTTTTTTTTTTTTTTTGCAAATTTTTTTAGTATTATACAATTAAACCAATAAATTAACCTAATAAAAGCAATTCAAAACACCTGCTGTCCATTTCAACACCAGTGAAGCATTACTGAGAGATTTTATTTCACTTTTTCATAGACATGATACTTTTAATGAATTTTTTGATTTATATGAAAATTTGGATATTTGAAAATTTAATTCATGAATTTTTTTTTTTTTTTTTAATGTGGAAGTTGTTTTATTTTCACCATAATCTTAACGAATCCCAACATTAGTTAATTCTTTTCTACTCATAATACTATCTGCGCAATGCGCTTCAGATAGCGAGGGGCATAATTTTTAATTTCTAAAACAACCGTAAATATTCGAAATTTTGTATTTTATATATTTAGAAAAATTAGATATTATTTCCTCCCAGCTTTTTTATCATTATTAAGTGAATAACTATTGCGACAGTGTTAATTTAGAATATAAATTGGTCAAAATTATCGGCCCAAAAATAGTATTTAGTGAAATCATATCTGGATATCCGAATAACCGTATATCAAGGATAGCTATTGCCAGGAGGCAAGCCTATTATCGAGTTAGAACAAATGTTTATATATAATTAAATAGCAAATTAATCTTATTAATAAAAAACAAAGAATTGAAAATAATTGTCTTTTGCTTTCATTTTCAGAAATAATTTTTTTTTCTTTTAATTAGTAATTTTATTCAGAGAATTTTTTATGGTCTGATTTGTATGAAAATCTTCACTTTTCTTATACGAAATACAGTATAACTATATATAGGCATAAAATAAAAATATTTCTGAATTTTATTAGCATATTTTAAACATGCTAAAGAATCATTTTGGTGTAAAAATGTTCTAGTTTTTAAAATTTATTTTAAATTAAAAAAAATAATAATATTAAGGTTGTCCGGATAGTACATCGTAAGTCATAATAGAATCTAAATTTTTTTTTAAATAAAATTAAAAATTTGAATGCCAAAATTCCTTATTATAATTTAGTCGTGACCTATCATAGTTTATAATTGTATTAAGTTAATAATTTAATTACCAAAAATAATAAATGAATGACTTTTGACTCGAGCAGTTTTTCGCGTAATATAGAACTGGCAACATTGCATTCATCAACTATCTATTTTAAATCTTAAAAGCCTTAAATTTTATTTTATTTAATATATTACAATGTTTAATGCAAATCAGTTTAAACACAATGGACGATTTGCGAGAAAAAATATTGTAAAATTGAAAAAAAAATGTATCTGACATAGAGATAAGACACTTATGCTATGCGACGTTGCCAGGCTGGTCTGACTCTCGAGAATTCATTATTTTTAAATATTAGCGACTGTCATTTTGGAGAATTTTTTGACTTTCTTGTTAAAATATCTTTAAAAGCGGTCGGCAGAAACTTTTGGTTTTATTTTTAACGTATTCCTCGGAAGTGAATTAATAAAATGTAAGTTTTTTTGTTTTTTTACCTATTGCAGAGGTGGCTATATAATTCGATATGTGTGCGTTTCGTCGTTATTCCCCATAGGCTACATGTTAAATTTCAATTTTTTAAAAATTAATTACACGATAACCCTGTGTCAGATCTGCTTCAAAATTTTATTTTATACGTATTTGATAGTGATTAATAACATATTAAAAAATTAGCTTTTAATCTACCAAAGTGCTTTAATGTCCGAACAACCTTAATGAGTAAAAATATTTAAATTAAATATTAAAAATTCGCATGTGATTTGGGAACCAATACGAAAATATTATAAAATTTGGAGTGATATTTTAAATAGATGCTCTCTGGTTTGCACTCAAGGGCAACTTGAGACGTGAAACTATTCTCTGATCGGTTTTCCTTATTCTATTACCACACGGATCGATTCCCCTACTCACAAAAAAATTGCTATTTGTACCAATGATAATGGTTAGCGCTCATAAGGCTTTCTTTAAAAACATTCCCCTATTAAAAAAAGTTTCTTATTTCTAATAATCCAATTAGATGTAGGCCTATGTATTTGGTTCCAGCAAAAAAATAAATAATAGATAATCGAAAGTTGTGTTTTGTGCTTGTCACACCAGATTTTTTTGTGTCGAGATATATTTATTTTCCGCCGATATATTAGAATTCAAGATGTATATAAACATGAATAAATTTTGTTTCCATGGCAACCATTTCTTCTATCTTTCTTATGAAGTACAAGAGTAAAGTGTGCTTCAAACAATTTTGAGAGCAGAATGAGAATATACATTTGTAAGGGCACCTAAAAAATAATTGATTTTTGAATTTTAATCAAAATCGTTAAAGCGAATTTTGAGAAAATCGAAAAAAACTGAAAAAGTACATCAGTAAAGTACTAGTACTTTTTGGCCGATTTTGTTCAAAAGCTTCGTGTTACGTCCCAGGAGGGTAACCAAACTTAAATATAAAATTTCATCCTCCTCTTTTCATTCTTGAGATATTTTATACACAAACAGACATACACACACATACAGACTGACCATATTGCGAAAACCACTTTTATGGATTCAGGAGACCTCAAAACGTGTATATCCATCAAAATCTCGACATCGAATTTTTGACATGAATTGGTATAAATAAATGTACATGTATCGTTGTAAAAGTTTTCCTTTGAAATACGAAAGAGCCTACGGGCTTGGTCTAGTTGGTTCGGACTCCAGGCAGTCCGATGATTTTATTAAAGCCATTTGGATACCAAATGGCTTAAATAGAAATGCCTGGACCCACAATAGATATTATAAATAATAACGGTTATCATTAAAGTTTTAAATGGCCTAAGTTGGCGAAAAGACTGTGTGAATGTGTGTGTGAGTGGGAGTGAGAAAAAAGTATGTTAAAAAAAAAAAAAAAAAAAAAAAAATCATTTTTAGTTTCTAGGTGACTTTGGAATTGTTTCTACAGAAAAATATTTTCAACTCACAACTAACAGCATTGTCCAAAATATAAAATGCTGTAATGGAATAATTTGAATGTTCGATTTTTTTTTTTTGTTTTTTTTTGTTTTTTGTTTTTTTTTTTTTGTTATTTAAAATCGATGAATATTTAAATTAATATTAAAATTTATTAATAAAAAAATTCATTCAATATTTTACTCTCTTTAGAAATCGAACCTGAGGTTTTTTTTTCAATCAATTATATTGTCTTTCAAGTTTTCAAAAGACTACGCCTTTTATTTAGGCAACCCGCTATGTTAGGGAGCCTGAAGGAATGCATGCCTTCAGGCTTTTGAAATCTTATCTATTGTGTAAGGCTGAAAACTTTTGCCATTTTGTTTTTCGTATTTTAACCTATTATTTATTATTATTATTATTATGATAGCACTCAAGAGGCTCATGAGCTCATCAACTTTCTTCTCCATTCATCCCTCTCTTGTCCCACTTTTTTAAGATCTTTCTTGATATTATCTACGCATTTCGTCTTATATTAGGACAACTAAATGGTGTTAGTTCTTCTCTCTGTCCTATATGTCCGACCCATTCCAATTCGTAATTTAATTATATCTAGTCCTTTATACAAATGAATTTTGCTTGTATCAAATCTCAAGTTATAAATTTTTATTATTTATAGATTTGATTTCACTTCAATAAACTAGCACAGGCATGAAATTTTTTTTTGCAAGTTAAAAATATAATCAAATAGATGAGGTTCGTGCGAAGCTTGGGTTGTCTGTGTTTATAAAAAATGACCTGACCAGGGGTCGATTCGGTTGACATTTCAATTTCATATCACCAAAAGATAGAAGCTGAATCTGTCGGGGGAGGTCATCGGAAAAACCTATAATTAGTATATACCCGGATGATCGAACTTATACCAGAAATAAATATGAACGGAATAATATAATTAGAGATCAGCGGTTGGCAAAAATAAGAAACAATAAAATTAGAATTTTAGAAGTTGTGGGTGATATTAAATAATTAATATATGTGACCGTCCATATCAAAAGGTACCAACAGAGGGCTAAATTTTAAGGAGAGCATATTAAAAGTTTAAAAAAATCAATTTTTTTTTTATTCCGATCTCTAGTTCTTCATCTTATATGATGAAATATTCAATTTATCAGATTCTATGTATTTTATATAAAAAATTTGAAAAAACAAGACTTTAAACTCATTTTTCTCAAAACTAGATTTTTCATAACAAAAATTTTAAAAATTCATATCTTTCAAACAAAAAAATGGTAAAAAAAATTCTAAAAATCTGGTGTGACTGGCGCACAGCACACAACTTTCTCTTACCTTCGGTAATCGAAAGTTGTGTTCTGTGCTTGTCACACCAGATTTTTTGTGTCGACATATATTTAGTTCCCGACAGTACGGAACATTGGAATTCAGATGTAAAATTTATAAGTATGGGAAAATATTTATATTTTGTTACCATGGCAACCATTTCTCCTATCTTTTCTATGGAGTACAAGAGTAAAGTGGTCTTCAGAAGATTTCAATCGCAAAATGAGAATATACATTTTAAAGAGCATCTAAAAAATAATTGATTTTTGAAATTAAAAAAAAATCGTTGGAGCAAATTTTGAGAAAATCGAAAAAAACTGAAAAAGTACATCAGTAAAGTACTAGTACTCTTTGGCCGATTTTGATTAAAAGCTTATTTTTCCGGTCCAGGAGGGTGTTTAACTTAAATATAAAATTTCAGCCTCATAGCTCAATTCCTTCATGCTTAAAATTGAACACAGACACACCCACACACCCACACACCCACCCACACACACACACACACAGACAGACCATGTCGCGAAAACCACTTTTTTGGATTCAGGGGACCTCAAAACGTGAAGATCCATCAAAATCTCGACATCGAATTTTTGACATGAATCCAATACTTTCTCTCTATATATATATATTACATATATACATAGGTAAGAGAAAGTAAAAACACCGGCTTGCTCAGTAGGATGTGCAGAAAGCATAAAAATTCAATTTAATTATAAGGACCGTCGGCCGAAAAATAAATACTTTTGCATATTATCCGTTTATTTGTAAATATTTCGACCCCAATGCTATGGAATCATCTTCAGTACAATCAACAGATGTTTTGCCCACGGGGCGTGGTGTAGAGGTTAGCGTGCTAACCTCATATACCAAACGTCGCGGGTTCGGACCCCAGGCAGTCCGATGATTTTATTTAAGCCAATTGGATACCAGATGGCTTAAATAAAAATGCCTGGACCCCTATATATATAAATTCATAAATAACGGATATCGTAAATGTCTTATATGGCCTGAGCTGCCGAAAAGACAGTGTGAATGTGTGTGTGAGTGTGAGTGTGAATGAGAAAAAAAGTGTGAATGTTTTAAAAAAAAAAAAAAAAAAAAAAAAAAAAAAAACAGATGTTTTGCGCCCTCGGGGCGTAGAGGTTAGCGTGCTAACCTAATATACCAAACGTCGCGGATTCGGACCCCAGGCAGTCCGATGATTTTATTTAAGCCACTTGGATACCAAATGGCTTAAATAAGAATGCCTGGACCCTAAATAATATATATTCATAACGGTTATCGTAAATGTCTTAAATGGCCTGAGTTGCCGAAAAGACTACAGATGTTTTGCAAATCATTACTTTCAGCTGAATGAATGCAATTTTATAAATAATACGCAAAAGTATTTATATTTTGGCCGACGGTCCTTATAATTAAATTGATCATCCCTGCGGCTAACTACATACAATAAAAACTCAATTTTGACCCCGATGAAGATTTGGTATCTTTTCATGTGGACGGGGTCACATATACAGTTTTATCTGGACGCCAATATATATCGTAAAGTCTGTGTGGACTCAGATGCCGAAAGGAAAATTATTTAGCTAGGGCTAGGTTTGTTAACTCCACCTAATTTAATTTTTATAAAATTGTTTAACGGGAAAATATCTGGATAGAAAAGACAATCATTAACCTTTGGGCGGATATAAAAGACCCATTAAGAAAGGTCAAAAGCTTATTTGCCCTTTAAAAGCGAAAATAATGGTTTAATTTATTAATGCAAAAGAGATAAGAAATTAACTTGATGGAGATTATATTAAAAGGATGGCAACAAATGACGTATTTAAAATCGGGTTGAATGGGAACAGAACCTATAAAGCCTTCTCACAACTACAAGGGTCAAAAAAGAATCGTTTCCACAGTTGCCCGTTAATTTTACACTTGGTAATAAGTGAATATGGTAAATATAAGTATCACATCACAGTTCTATTTTGGATATAATAACGTTCATTCTTTTCTACTAATTTACTTAGTAGTTTCAAACAATTAGTTAAATTCAAGGTCTGAGCTCAAGATAAAATTTGAAAACTCAATTTATTAACGCTGGCGGTTGAATAACAAATTAATTCATTTGATTACTTTCGAGAATTGAAATTGTTAAATGAACTAGAACTTGTTAAGTCCGTTCGAGGTATATTTTGAAAATTAATTACTAATTCGAATAAAAAAAGTTTTGAAATCTAGGCACAGGTGTATTTACAGGGCCGGAACTACGAGATTTTTTAGGGGGGCAAAATTTAATTTCCCGCCCCTTCCTTAAAATTTTCTACAAAATTCATATCATTTTACCTTTTTTTTAGTAAATCTTTCTTTAATTGCCGCCCCCCTGATATCTGCCGCCCGGGGCACACGCACCCACTGCCCCCCTCGAGATCCGGCCCTGTGTATTTATTTATAAATAATGTTTTAATAGATTCTGAATGCGAGGAGTTGGTTTGTATAAAGAATTCAATTGAATTTATTTAGTCAATTGATGCGGAATATTTTTCAATCAGAACCTGCGATATTTACTTTCTCTTACAACTATATATATGTCTATATATATATATATATATATATATATATAGAGAGAGAGAGAGAGAGAGAGAAAGTATTGGATTCATGTCAAAAATTCGATATCGAGATTTTGATGGATATACCAGGTACACATTTTGAGGCCCCCTGGATCTGGTTTTCGCGACATGATCTGTCTGTCTGTGTTTCTGGGTTCAATTTAAAGCATGAAGGAAGTTGAAATTTTATATTTAAGTTAGGCACCCCCCGGAG
>JAKCPI010028800.1:0-22662 GCA_023213315.1 Euborellia annulipes | reverse complement strand
CTCTTCCACGGTGCTACAGCACACATTTGAGATACTGTGGATATCAATAAAAAATAAAAACAGTTTATTCGAAAGATCTATTAGTGAGTCATTTGGGTTGCCTACCTTTTTGGCAACCAAACACTAACAATAGAATATTCAACAATTTTAATACAGTATTCATTAAAGTTTAGGCTTAAATACCGCATTCTAGTTTTGAAGCTGTAAACTTAGTAAACACAACCTCTCGTAAAGGAGACCTAATCAACAGGATTTAAGGTGTTATATAGAAATATAAATAATAATTGGTACATTTACTGTATTTCTAAAAATAAAAAAAAAAACTTTTAATATAAATTATGGCGGTTGACGAGTATATAACGTGGAAACGAACATGCAGCCAGAGGTAAAAGCAACCAAACTATTATTAATATAAACATACTATTAATAATATTTTATGAATAACTATCTTTGGTTCTGAAGAAGGATGCGATTTGAGTCCGAAACGATGAACAAAAATAATTTTTTTATTTCTCCTGGCTACATGTTCCTTTCGACTTTGAAAACTTTTAACAAATAAGCTCTTTGAGTTTAATTATCTCAATGTTAGTGTTGGAGGTCGAGAGTTTGCATCCCATATTTTAGTAACCATCGAGTATAGATAAAGAGAAGTTTTCTCAAAAAAAAGGTCCCTGGCTTTCTTTCTCTTCTCTTAGAGAGGACAAATAAATTTTTGTGGCATTTAGTCAGCGTCGGGGACTTTTCGGCCAGTGGGTGCCACGCCTTTGTGTTTGCCCCCATTTCGGTTTTCGACCCCCTGACCCCCTGGGTGGCGAATCTTCCGCTGCAGCGCAGGGTGGGGCCGCTGCTGCTATCGATCACACCCAGCCCTCCATTTCGTTTCGTTTGCACCCTTTGCCCTCCTGCTTCTTTAGGGTGCCTTCCCAAAGGAGTCCTCTATTTTATTACAAATCAATTTCACTAATATATAGACTAATAACTTTATTTTAATATCTTATCTATTATAAAAGCCAACCTAAATTACAATTTGAGATGTTCAATTATTAAAGTTGTATGGATTGTTATAAAAAGGGATAAAATAAAATTTTTCTTTTTTTTTGAAGATCTACAAACAAGGGATGGTTCATTTCCCGGCCTGTGCGATATTTATTTAAAATTAAATTGAATAAATATGGATCGCTTACAGTAATCATCAGTTTAATAAATATAAATAATAGTTCGCACATGGGTCATCGACCAGATGACCAGCTATGACCAATATTAAATGTTTACGCCCTGACCTCACCCCGATTGTTGTTATAACAGACATACAGTATACTGTAAAAACATTTTTGTTGATTTTACAATTGTGTAGGAAGTAAATTTCATAAACTCCTAGGGGCTTGGTCTAGTTGGTAGCGTGCTTACCTTCTATACCGAATGTCGCGGGTTCGGACCCCAGGCAGTCCGATGATTTTATTTAAGCCATTTAGACACCAAATGGCTTAAATAGAAATGCCTGGACCCCCAATAGATATTATAAATAATAACGGTTATCGTCAAAAGTCTTGAATGGCCTAAGTTGCCGAAAAGACTGTGTGAATGTGTGTGTGAGTGTTAAGTGTAAATGAGAAAAAAGTGTTAATTTTTTTTTCTTTTAACACACACTTTTTTCTCATTGACACTCACACTCACACACCCATTCACAAAGCCTTTTCGGCAACCAACCTTTTCGGATACCAAATCCAAATGGCTTAAATAAAATCATCGGACTGCCTGGGATCCGAACCCACGACGCGTCGTGGGTTCGGATCTTCTATACCGAACGTCGCGACGTTCGGTATAGAAGATAGGCACGCTACCAACTAGACCAAGCCCGTAGGCGTGTGAATGTTTAGAAAAAAAAATTTCATAAACAAAAACATATTAAATTTAGCAATTCTTTGCACAAACCATTTACAAATGTATTGTAATTTTCCGAAAGCCGCTTGAAAATTAGAGTGTAATTTTAGAATTCCCAAACTTCTTATCCAAAATTACTATTACAATGTATGTAAAATTACAAATACATACTCTATTTTTCGATGAAAATTGAAATTAAAAATTTTTTTTTTTTTTTTTTTTTTTTTTAAAGTGAAACTTTTATTATATCACTACGAATTTTTTGGTTCTTCTATCAGCATGTCGCTTTGTAACGAGGTGACGTAAAAAGCCATGACCGCTACAAGTCATGACGTCACAATCCGTGACGACAAAAATAAGAAAGTTGAAATTTAATATATATAATGAATTATAAAAAAATAATTGTGAGATTTAATAATTCAATTTTTAAATTGATAAAATATAATTTTTAAAATAATTTAAAATATTCAAATCTTCAATCTATATATACTGTATATATATAATCCAGTGGGGCGAAGCCCTCCTGGCTAGACGTGCCGCCCGCCGAAGGCGGGCGGCGCGGCTAATTACTAAATAAATATTGTTCACAGTTTTTAACATGCGTCTATTGATTTCCTATTTTCCAATTATTAAATTAAGATTAAAAACGCGATTTTAATAACCTTAATTGAATAATTTTTTGAAAATTTTCAGTTAAACGCCTACGATCCGAAAAAAGTTTCACTTGCATCGTGGTTTCATAAAACCACACAATGTTATTTTTTTTGTTGTAAATTTTTGAACGCATACATTTGTAAATTTAGTAGGTATATGCATATGCAAAGTAGTTATCATTTATAAGGGAAAATTGTAAATTTAGTATTCCAAAACACACAGCGGCCTAACTAGCCTTTGAGGTCGGGGAGGGGGAAAAACTCAACTGGGGCGCCGTTTTTCGTTCGAGCTTTTTTTTTAGTAGGCTATACGAATCTCATTTGTCCTTTTTTTTTTATTCGAATCTCGTTCGAGCCACCTGGATTCGCTACTCTATACACACTAAAATTAAGATTTTTTTTTACAGTGTAGCTGCAACGAAAACACTTTCTCTCTCTTTAGAACGAGACCACAACTTCAACGTTTTTGATATGACCAGAAAAATAAACTTTATTCATGATGGACTTTGATGATGTCGAAGCCAAAAAAAAAGGAGATAATTCATGTTTTATTCTACATGTCCTTCAATGTTTTTTTTCTTCTTCCTTCATATCATTTGAAAAAATAATATTGATAATATGAATAATTCATAATAATCGTTTAGTTTGGATCGATTTCTCTAGGAGTTTTTATTAACATAGAAAAAAAACAAAATCTTGATATTCATTACGTTACGCCTTCTCTTATTATCATAAGTATTAAAAGGAATTCGCCGTTATTTAATACTAGAGATAATTTTTATAAAACACTTGCAAGAGATTTGATTATTTAATGACTATCCTTGAATATTTCAAATCAAAAACCTTCAAATTCCGATATTAAAATATTATCTAAATTATATAAAGTATTTAACTACATGTATTATTATTAAAAATTAAATGAGAAATTAAAATTAAAAAAAAAAAATTTTGGCATCGTTAGATCATTTATGCCCAATCGCACCGCACACTTTAAGTATGACTTAAAATTAAGTATCAACAACCTGGCAACGTTGTAAATTTTAGTGATATTCTGGTGATTTATTTTTAATTTAATAATTTTTTCTTTTTAATAATCATAAACTAAATTAAATACATATTGTTTATAAATATTAATTTCAGAAAAATGAGAAAATCAGAAACAAAATATTAATTTTCATGATTTTTGATTAATTAATAGCAATTTTATATATAGGCTACTATATATAAATATTAATAACGATCTGTCACTCTATAACAGTGTTTTTCAATCTGTGGGTCGGGACCCCTAGGGGGTGGCGAAGCCCTACACGGAGGGTAGGCGGCAAAAGGAAAAAGGCAAAGTTCTACACGATAATAAAAACATAATTTCATGGAGAAGGGAAATAGGTACCAAAATAGAGAAAATCATATAACTTACATAGTCTTTTGATTTACAAACTTTTTGTCGGTCTATGAACCAAAGGAATCGCCAGAATTTTTCAACCTGTAAATTCAAAAAGATTGAAAAACACAGCTCTACTAATATAAGACTGGAAAATTTCGTTTCAAAATTCCAACGGGAAGTTGGTCAGAGCGTGACAGACGGATGGACCGACAGGCCCTCCTCTAATATAATATAGATCATCCTCGAAAATATAGTTCATATTGTTCATGTTTTTTATAAGAAAAATCGAAATCGAATCCAAAAAATGTATTATTATTAGTTAATTAATATTATATTATCAATATTGTTTTTTAGCTTAAGTCATTGCTAAGCCCCCGAAATCGAGGGCTTAAATATTTGGGGGTTAAGTATGAAATTTAACAAACTTTCATTGTCATCCGTTGCTAACCACGCTCGTTGCTAAGATAACACGTTCTCTGATTGAAAATAAAATCATGTTTCAAGACCCAAATGGCGTGAATAAAGATGCCAGGACCCCCAATATATATTTATTAATAAATAACAGTATCGTTTAAGTCTTATAATATTAAATCACAAATAAATCAGCAGAATATCACTAAAATTTACAACGTTGCCATGTTGCTGATACTTTATTTTAAGTTATACTTAAATTGTGCGGTGCGATTGGGCATTATAGCATGAATGTCAAACATCCCGTCCCCATTTCACTTTCTCTTACCTTTTATTTTTACTTTCTCTTTCCTCTATATATATGTTAATATATACAGAGAGAAAGTATTGGATTCATGTCAAAAAATTCGATGTTGAGATTTTGATGGATATACACGTTTTGAGATCCCCTGAATCCAAAAAAGTGGTTTTCGCGACATGGTCTGTCTGTCTGTGTGTCTGTGAACAAAATATCTCAAGAACGAAAAGGGCTAGCTAGGAAGTTGAAATTGTATATTTAAGTTAGGCACCCCCATGGGACGTGACACGAAGCTTTTGAACAAAATTTACCAAAGAGTACTAGAACTTTATTGATACACTTTTTCTCTAAATTCGCTCCAACGATTTTTTTTTAATTAAAAAATCAAATATTTTTTAGATTCTCTTTAAAATGTATATTCTCATTTTGTCATTAAAATCTTCTGAAGACCACTTTACTCTTGTATTTCATAGGGAAGATAGGAGAAATGGTTGCTATGGTAACAAAATATAAATATAAAAAGTATACCAAAAGTCGCGGGTTCGGACCCCAGTCAGTCCGATGATTTTATTTAAGCCATTTGGAAACCAAATGAATGTGAGTGTGAATGAGAAAAAAAAGATATTTTTCGGCACCGGAGGTCATTTAGACCTAATCTCTATTTTTGGTAGCTAATTAAATTGAAATAAATTTTTGCCCTTAACCCCTAGCATAAGAGGCCGATACTCTACCACTGTGCTAATAAATATTTTTCTGTTTTTATATCTTTCATCTTGATTCTAACAGGCCTATATCGGCGAAAATTAAATATATGTCGACACAAAAATACAAGTGTGGCAAGCACAGAACACAACTTTGTGTTCTGAGTATGCGACTAGCCACTCCAGATTTATAAAATTTCTATTGATTATTAATTAATTACCTTTGGTAAAAATTATTTTTTCCTTTTAAAAAAACTTTTTAAGTAAACTTGCTACTGTAGACATGTTTGTTCTTTCACAAGATGAAAAAAAAAATAATTTAAATTCATATTTTTTCCGAAAAAGGAAGTTGTCTCCCCCCCCCTCCTCTCTTTACTATTTAGTTAAAATAAGCACGTTTTTTTTTTTCGTTGAATCATATCTTGCATACATTTCCCTCTCTCTCTTTTTCTTTGAAATAAAGATCTCACCTCGTCGTTGGCGACGTTGTCTTTTCCCCAATTTTTTTTTCTTATTTTTTCGATTAGTATGCATGGCCAAGAACATTGCAGCATTTCGACCACAACTCGTCCTCATATTTTATCTCTTTTCTGTTATATATTCAATATTAAAAAAAAAAAAATGCTTTTTGGCTCATTCAATTTCTCCTTTTACTTTTTTCACTTATAAATTTATACATACTTTTGCATGATTTATCACAATTTCTCTTGATAATGATAATAATTAATTCATGACGCCTGGCGGGCGTCGCACCCAAAAGGGGCAAATTAATATTCATGGCGCCTGTTGTGAATAAGGAGAGGAAATCAGCCAGTAGGGTAATCTCTAATTTAATAATATGCCTTCGTCGTTAAAAATGTGCATTATTTAAATGAAACCTAAACGTTTCATTCTTACAGACTAATCTACTGGCTGACTTCTCTTCCTTTCACATAAATAGAATAGGGATCGAAAAGTCGACTCTGACTTTAGTTAAGAATCGATCTTTTACTGTAAATAATCGACTCGAAACTCTTTAAGTCGATTAGAATCGATTCTTCCTGGACGACTTCGACTTTTTTCTTGCAATACTTAGTATCTACACATACACACCAATCAACACGCTTTCTAAGATCTGTTAGTGAACATATGTGGCATTCTTAAATCCTCCTTTTTAATGTTTTATTTTGATACTCAATTTATATATTTTATTTTAATGCTCGGTGCCATATCACATGCAATTTCTGGATAGAATATTCTTTTATAAAAATATTGAAAACAATATTTGTGGCTGTTGTATTTAAAAAAAAATGTTTAAATACTTGATAAATCTTATATTTAGTATATACTGAGTATCTCCTAAGCACGAGTTAGAGAGTTTTTAAAAAGTCGACTTTCAGAAATGATTAATCGATTCCGAGAATCGAAAAATATCAAGTCGATTCCAAAATCAAAAATCGACTTTTCCAGCGCCTTTTCCATCCCTAAAATAGAATTAGCTTTTTTTTTTAAAGAAAGTATGTTTTCTTCAGGTTAAAATTTTTTTTCTCGATTTTTTTAAACACTTGTAAAAATTATTTCCTTTTCTTTCTTCCAGATTGACATTTACAATGCACACGGAAAAACCTGAAGAAGGCATAACCTCTATGCCGAAACGTACTCTTAAAAGGTGAATTAATGTTCTTTGCATGGAATTTCATTTTGATAATTAAATTTAAAGAAAAAAATCTGGTGTGACTGGCGCACAGCACACAACTTTCTCTTACCTTCGGTAATCGAAAGTTGTGTACTGTGCTTGTCACACCAGATTTTTTTGTGTCGACATATATTTAGTTCCCGACAGTACGGAACATTTGAATTCAGATGTAAAATTTATAAGTATGGGGAAATATTTATATTTTGTTACCATGACAACCATTTCTCCTATCTTCCCTATGAAATACAAGAGTAAAGTGGTCTTCAGAAGATTTCAATCGCAAAATGAGAATATACATTTTAAAGAGCATCTAAAAAATAATTGATTTTTGAATTTTAAAAAAAATCGTTGGAGCAAATTTTGAGAAAATCGAAAAAAACTGAAAAAGTACATCAGTAAAGTACTAGTAATCTTTGGCCGATTTTGATTAAAAGCTTATTTTTCCGGTCCCGGGGGGTGTTTAAGTTAAATATAGAATTTCAACCTCGTAGCTCAATTCCTTCATGCTTAAAATTGAACACAGACACACCCACCCACCCACCCACACACCCACCCACCCACACACCCACCCACCCACCCACAGACAGACAGACCATGTCGCGAAAACCACTTTTTTGGATTCAGGGGACCTCAAAACGTGAAGATCCATCAAAATCTCGACATCGAATTTTTGACATGAATCAATACTTTCTCTCTATATATATATTACATATATACATAGGTAAGAGAAAGTAAAAAAAATATTTTATAGCATGCAAATTATCTATGTCAAGTTGCCCGAGCTAAGGCTCTCATTTCCTTTATTGTCTCTCTTCCATCAAACGCTTGCTTGTTAGAAAAAAAAAAAAAACCCATTTCTTTCGGATCTAAATCCTTTTTATAACACGCTCTAACAAATGTAATATTTCTATTAGGAGTTTGTAATTACAAAACATTCAATTCTTAGAAAGTAAAATGAGATTGAAATCCATCTTTGGCTAAAAATGCGTCGTTGATTTCCTTTTTTTTTTTTTCTTCTCCACACATCTTCACCAATCTGATAGTTATTTAACCTTCAAAGTTGTTACTGGAATTTTTGTCGATGTCGTCAAAATTTTCTAGTGATAATAAAATAAATTTTCTTGTTTTTATTTAGATAAGATGAATGAATCCGTTTTGCAAGGAGATTATTTAGAATGGTCCAATTTCCAGCTGCTGTGACCCCTCAGATGCCCTTTGATTGCTCCCACATCCTCCTTCCTTTCTTCTTGGATTTTCACTATTCTCTTCTAATTATATTATGTTCATTGATGGTGCCACTCCCTCCGAGAGGATAAGTCGAGCCTTTTGGTTTCGTTATTGATGGATAACCATGTTCACATATTGTCATTTGAATTGCCTATGTACAGGCGTAATTTGATTTTTTATCTATAAATAAATTTGACTAGAATATAGAAGCGCGAGTAATAAGGTGATAAAGATGAAATAAATAAAGATGAAATTTCGCCGTTCGTTCGGTCCGCACATCTTCATGAGCTGTTTGCGTCTTTTTTACTCGTAAATATTATAACGCTGAGGTTTTTGAAGTGTTGGGCACAACGCATACATAATTTTTGCTTGATAGAATGTCTGATCCGTCACGTTACTCGCTTCGATCCCCCGAGATTACCCAATCGAGCGAGCCATTTAACGCTCATGTGTTTAGACTAGAAACTGAATGTTTTTATTATTTTTATAACAACTATATATGCAATAATAATTAATAATTCGTCTAAGTAATAACATTCATTACTTAAAATCGATTACAAACGTCAAAAAACACGTAGGTGAAAAAAAAGTTGAATATTTGTGGCACGCAATGCTTTTTCTGTTCTAATCAAAAGAAAAACGCGAGCGAATTCTTTTTCGGAGTCTTATGGCAAGATACTCTGACGATTCCAATTTGTATGCTCTGGTTTTAACGCAGGGGGCGAAATTCGTAGACGCTGAATTGCAAAAAGTACTAGGTGCGACTGTGTTACTGTCAACAATTGATCAATTTGAATGAAGCATTGATAGAAAAACGTCTGGAATGGGCCAGAAGAGATGGTCAGGCCATCTTAGAGCATAACAACGCTCCGTCCTATAACAAAAAAGTCGTCAGGGATACCATTGCTGCAGGTGGATGGGGCATCCTATCCCACCCGCCGTACTCTCCAGACCTGGCTCCTTTGGATTACCATTTGTTTTCATCGATATGACGCTCTCTCACTGAGCAGCAATTTCAGTAATTTAAAAAATGTTCAAAAATGGATCGACGGGAAAAACGAACAGTTGTTTTGGCAGGAAATCAACAATTTGCCCGAAAGATGGGAAAAATATGTAAAAAGCGAGGGCCGATCCTTTAAATAAAGCAAATTTTATTAGGAGGGGGAGTATAAAGAGGGGCACCAAATTTTTTTTTTTTTTTTAAACCCCTATTGGCTGACGTTTCTGTCATAAACATGGATGGCCCTAAACAGGACCAAAACGTCAGCAATGAGGGGTTAAAAAAAAAAAAAAAAACTTATATACTCTCTTTTTTTCCTCCCACCCAAATCAATCAACCAACTAGATAAAAAAAAAAAACCCCTAAAATAAAATTTTATTATTCTCCCTGAATTTTCGTGTTTTTTTAAGAAAAAAAATTGATTATTATTAGCCAGCACACCTCGTATTATTCAAGAAAAAAAGTTGAGGGACAACGCCAGTTTTTATATTTAAATTAGCTTATATTTTCTATTTAATTTATTTCTCTTTTAGCTTTAGACCCAGTATAGACATTTTTTAGGGTGAAAAAAAAAATATATATATATATTGCAAGAAGTAGTGGGTGAATGTATAATTTATAATGAAGAGATAAAGGCAGCCAAAGAAAATTTTTTTCTTGACTACGTTTAGACCGATTATCCCGGTCTTCATCAGAACAACTCTGTTATTTGCCTCGAGCTTAGTTTAGTGATGGTCACTCTTGAACCAGACGTCATGTCATCTGATGAATGTTCGCACTTATGTCAGGATCTGCCAAAAAACCCCTCTAAATTAAAGGCCCCCCTCCCTGATGAAGGCCGAAACGTCGACATTATTGTTCAATAAAGCAAGATTTTTTTCTGCTTGTCTCTATCACTTTAAAACACGAGTTATGAATGCAAATGTTTATTTCATTTCTGCAATTAGTTATTATTTATCGTTATTTAATTAATAGAAAACTTTCTCTCAAGACAGAAGAGAGTAAAATTCATCCAAGTGATTTGATGATTGCAAGTTTCCTATTCTCCCTTTCCCTTCCATTTCATCCTACTTATTTATTTACTTATGCACATAAATAAGATATTTAGAATATTTAAATTCATGATGAGAATGTCATTAATATTAAAAGGTAGTTAATGAAGTTTTTGATATATCTTCTTCAGTACTCGCCTTATTCCCGCGATGCGGGGTCGGTGAACCTCACTTTTTCCCCTCCAACCCTTTCATGCGTTTTTGCGAGAAGGATAGAACAGGCTGGCCAGTCGCTCGGTCTGACGTCTGGTGAAAAGAAGAAGGGAAAGACATACATAGAAAAACTTGAATAATGGTACGTGGCTGTAGCTGATATGTTTAATAGGAAAGAGGGTGCAGCCAATAATTGAGCCTCTATTCAGTAATGGACACTCTTTATTGGGACGTTTCGGCTGGGATCAACCCTGCCATCTTCAGCCTTCATATATAAAATTTAAATATGCTCTTTTAAGGCTGAAGATGGCAGGGTTGATCCCAGCCGAAACGTCCCAATAAAGTGTCCATTACTGAATAGAGGCTCAATTATTTGGCTGCACCCTCTTTCCTATTAAATACATAAAAAGGACTACCTGTTCCAGCTCGGGCAGCTCGTATCCACAAGATTTATGTACCTGGTCATCTCATACTGTGTATATATTTATTATATAAGAATTGTTCAACAATGAATAAAATCCAATATGACACTTAATGACTTTTCGCCATCTCTGAGGATGGTTCAAACACGGAACTGAAACGTCAGCTGTGTGAATTAAACGTATAAAGAAATAACCTTGGCTGCATCTCTCATTTCTACCTTCTTATTAATATCCACAAGATGTGGGCGCCTGCAAGTAAAAAAGGCTGCTCACTTGTTAATTTTTACAACACTCGAGTTGAAAAGTCCTTTAGTGCAGCTGTTTCTAGCCAGGGGCTCGCTATTCAATTTATTGTAGTTTTTTTCTTGTAATTTAAAACGTGTCAATATTATTATAAGTATTAAAAAAAAAAAAACAAAAGGTGGAGAGGCGCGGGAAAAAGTAGTAGCATAAAAGTCAAAATCTGCTGCTTTAGTGAGTTGTCATTTGGGTTGCCTATTTTCCAGTAAACGCCTTTCAAGAAATCATTTAAAAAATCTCTTCCTATTTTAAAATCTGATCGAGATCTTTAAAATCTGATGTAGTAGACCCTGGTTTGTTTTTTATTTTTATTCTTTAACACCTGGCAAAAAAAAAAATAAAACCATTTCTCACTAAACGCTCTATTTAATAGGAAAAGCCGAGGAAAGAGCTTTCATGTTGCTTTCCTTGGCAAGGTCATTGGCAAACAGGCTTGGCTCCTTTTTTTTTTTAATCTTCTCCGAGTGTACTTCTTAAAGAAGAAAGCACAAACTGAAATCAATCTCTAGTAATTGATTAACAGAATAGAATCTTTTTTTTTCTTTTGTTATAAACATTATAATCCTTCTACCTCATCCATCTTCTCATTCTTGCTTCGAGATTTCCGGTCAACGATGAATTAAATCGATTTGGACAATACTCTTAACAGTAACGAAGGCCTCTATTATTTTTATAAATCAAATCAAACAAATTTTAAATACTTTCAAATCCGTTTATTATTTATTAAATATTTCTTCTTTAAATAGCGAAGAAATGGAGTAATTGTATAGAGAGCTGTCGCAAATATGTTTATTAAACCTTTTGTGGTTATTTTATTATTGATTAAAAATCTATTAATATAATTCGTCCGTCTGTCTGTCTGCCACGCTCTATTTGGACAACTTCCCGTTGGCCGAAGGCGGGCGCCGCGGCTAGTATATATATAAATACTGAACAGTACAACGTTTCGACTACTTATTCTGTAGTCTTTTCAATTGTTTTTAGTATGGTAATGAAAACAATGAATGTACTAAAGAATTATGGCTGTGCAAAATAATCGATTAATCGTTTCATGGGATGAAACTCGTATACTTAAAAAAAAGAAATTTTACTAACAAAATTTTCGCATAAGGAAAAAATGGGGGATAATCGATTATTTTTTTCCATAATCGATTATTTTTTTCTATAATTCATCATTTTTTTCCATAATCGATTATTTTTTTCCATAATCCATTATTTTTTCTATAATCCATTATTTTTCCACAATAGATTATTTTTTCCATAATCGATTATTTTTTTTCCATAATCCATTATTTTTTCCACAATAGATTATTTTTCTTACAATCGATTATTTTTCCATAATCGATTATTTTTCCATAATCGATTATTTTTCAAATCCATTATTTTTCCATAATCGATTATTTTTCTTTACAATCGATTATTTTTTTTTCCATAATCTATTATTTTTCTCACAATCGATTATTTTTTTCTATAATCCATTATTCATTATTTTTATCTATAATCCATTATTTTTTCCATAATCCATTATTTTTTTCCATAATCGGACACCCCTAAAAAAAGTCGACTGTCCGGATTCAATAATCGATTATTTTTCATAATCGATAATCGATTTTTTTCTATATTCGAACTTCTCTATCAAGAACTTGATAATTCCTGTAATATAAATTAACATTTCATATTTCTACTTTTTTTACTACTACTTTTTTTTTTAAGGAAAAAAAACTTTTTTTTTTAATGTTTACATAAACAACAGAATGAGCCCCCCCCCCTCGCCCCCAGGCAAAAATAAGCAAATGCGATGCTACACCAATTTTAATATATATATCAGTGGAAACTAAATATATGTCAACCCAAAAAATATGGTGTGACAATCACAGAACACATCTTCCAATTACCAAAAGGTAGGAGAAAGTTGTGTGGTGTGAGACCAGTCACACCAGATTTTTTATTTAAAGAACTATAATTTGTACAAAAGTGTTGGTCACATCAGATAATTTAAGTAAATATTTATTTATTTATTAACCTACTCTAAATGAATTGGATGGATCCATTTCCGTAAACACTGATTGTGAAAACTTATAAATTGAGTGTCCAGGCAATCAAGAATGAAGCCCCCGGAGTCGAGTCTCCTTCTGCATCGGAAATAGCCTCACTGACCTAGAGAATCTCCTCATTTTGATATATTTATAAAAGCACAGCGTCTTTTGCCAACTGCATTCTTTTGGGACAGGACAAGGATTTTGCGGGCCTCGCGGCTCAAATCTTCTCTCAATACCAATAATTAATTCATGGGAATAATATTCTAAAAAAAAAAAGTGTAACTCAGGAAAATTTTTTACTCTAATTTCAATTCAAATAAGGCATTGTATTTAATCCATTATGCATAATATTACAAGAACTTCCTATATAATTAAATTATATAACGTAATATTTTCGCAGAGATTTATGGAATTTAATGGGATAGAATGAGCAAACAGGATGTCACAAAAATAATCCATTTTTTTTTTTTTTTACTACCATTTTATACGTTTTATCTCTTTAGATTACGAGCAATTTGGAGTAGGACGTATTCAAATTTATTGGCTATGAAAGGATGTAAAAAGAAAAGTTATGTAAATAGTAAATGTTAAATGTATTTATGTTATTTGATTTTTTAGACAAATATGTTTCGGTAATGTGTTTCATACTTCCTCAGTGCCAAAACCGTTTCCTCGACGCCCTCCAGCGAAATTTCAAAAAATATAATAAAGAGAGACATAAAATTTTATAATTTTTTTGACCGACCATCCGTCTAAGGCAGAAGAAGCTGCAAAGTCAATTTAAATTGATAAAAAATCTCGTCTGAATCAGCATATGAACATAAAATTTTAGTTAAAAATCATAAAAGTATTATATATATATATTTATATTTTTTTTTTATTTACTCATTTGGGTGGGAGAGAGGACGGGGCAATTGCTCGGATCGTCCAAACACCCCCTTCTCCCCCTAAAAAATCTGTAGCTACAGCCCTGATTCTTTTTCTATGAAGAAAAATAATAATTTTTTTTGCTTTGACTTTATAAAAATGGATCGAATAATCTCACTTTTTTAAAACTTTTATTCAAGGTTATTTTCTGCATCGGAGACCATTTAGTCTCCGTCTCTATTTATTTCATTTGATTGGTACTCAATTGACATAAGCGGGGATGCGAACCCTTCACCCTTACCAGTGAGCCATGGCCCAAGGCCGACTAATCGCGCTTATAATAACTTATATTTCTTTCTTTTGTTTCCAAGATTTTGACACTGAGGAAGGGAGCAGCAAGTTCCCGAAACAGTTTGCCCTAAAAAATCAAATATATAGGCCTATTACACTCCATCTCCTCAATCACAATAAACTAAATTTATAATAAAGATCTCATAATGCAACATTTTATTATTAAAGATAATACAATAATTGTCAAAAATTTAAAAGTTTCCTAAAAATCTAGATGTATTCCAGTGGCGGATCCAGAGGTGTTTCTCTGGGGCCCCCTGGGGTAATCTGATGTGACTGGTGGCACAATACACAATTTTTTCTAAATTTCTTGATTCTAACTATTTAATAAATTATACTAAAATTACTGAATTTTCAATTAATAAGATTGACAAAAAAAAAAAAATTCAAGTGCGTAAAAATAAGAATTTTTTTGAATGAAATTCTTTCTGTTAGAAACAAATAGCTAAAACTACGATATTATTTTTAAATATGGTCTATGAATAGAATTCGAAAAAAAAAACAAATCTTGAATCTCTTCGTTCTTTTTAATCTTTTGTAAATTCCAGGTGGCAAAAAATTTAAAAAATTTTAACGTTATGAAGGGAAATTAACTCGTATCCTAATGTTCTTATTTAGGAGGAAAGTGAAAACAAAATTTGTTTTATTAGATGCAATTTATTTCTGTGACTGGCATTATTCGGTACAGTTAAATTCCATCTAATAAAACAAATTTTGTTTTCACTTTCCTCCTAAATATAATGAGAACATTAGAATACGAATTGACTTCCCTTCATAACGTTATTGAATATTCATTCCGTTAAATTTGTAATTTTTGATTGTTTCCCCATAAACTCTCAATCAATAACTCCCCCCCCCCCTAAATGAGAATTTAATTTAATGAAGGAAGGCAGGAACAGCTAAAAATAAAGCCTCATACCAGTGAATAGCCTAAACATTGAGACGTTTCGGGTCAACTTTATTGTACAGGGGGACAATATTAAGTCCCACGCATGCGTTTTCTACATGTGATTATTTCATTATATTTTTTTTTATATTTGTTTAAAAATTAATTAATATTATATATTTTTTAATGGAAACTTTCATGGTTCAAACCTAGAAAATTTCCAAATAAAGATTTTCATTTTCTTTTTTAAAATCAATGAAATAATCACAAGTAGAAAGCGCATGGGTGGGACTTAATATTGTCCCTCACTGTACATTGCCGTATTGGCGATGATTTACCATCGACCTATTTTGTAAGTGTGATATAGCAATGGGCAAGTCTCAATTGATTTTTTTTTCTTTTCATCTATTGGTAATTTTTAATCTGCTTAATAAGTTATTATCATTCTATATTTAAATGAAATTTTAAAGGAGTAGGCTACACGCCGCTGCTGCGGGAGTCCCTCCTCAAACTAGAACATTCTCCCTAGCAGAGAAGAGGGTGGATAAAAAGGAACCAAAAATGAGTTCACTAGCTAGAAATTAACGCAGGAGGATGAGTTAGAGATAGGAAATAATGTAACTTCACGGGGTGCTGGTAGTCTACGGCCAGAGGCCGGTAGGATTTGAGGTGTGTGTCTGCGTGCACGAAAGCACCTCGGGTAAATAAACGGGGATCCTTATAGAAATTTCAAATCTTAATATTGTTAAAAAATTCTAAGCCATGAGTACCCTTCTTCGTCAAAATCAGCACATCTCTGAGCCAGGATAACTCATAGACTCCCTTCAATTAATCACAATCCGTGTGAAAATTAATTACTCGGTCACCATTTGACACTTCTCAATGTTATATTATACTCACAAAATAAGTCGATGTGGAATCATCGCCATCATAAGGGCAGTAGGTCATATGTACCGTATGTCTCTTGCCTAGGGATGAAACGATACGAGTAAATACAAGTACTTACTCGATACTTTTCTTTCGATACCAAGTATTTTTGTAATCGATAGTTTGGAATCAAGTACCAAGTAAGTATCGGTCAAAAATACTCGTATCGATACTCGGTCCACGTATGCGATAATTAATTCGGTAGGAAGAACATTTACGTACATTTGTTCTTATTTACAATAGAAATAAGTGGAATGGTTTGTACTACTGTATTTTAATTTTTATTATTTGCGTGTTCAACAGGGAAACATCTTGAAAAATTATTATTTTTGGGTAGCACTTCTAAAACTGAATTTTTTTCTTAGTCGTAATTGTTTTTTTTTTTTTTTTTTCTCCAAAAACTTGATGTTTTATGGCTGTGGAGATTCAAATCAAGATCAGGGACTTTGAAGCCAGGAGATTAAATAAAAAACTTTTTATTTAATTTTCTATTTGTCAACGTTTCGGTCTCCAATCACGACCTTTATCAGGGCAAGTATTGTCAATTATACACGATCTTAGGTATTTTTTAATATTCATTGCAATTAAAAATATACAATTTATTTTTACTTTGATATGTACAAAAATATTATCTTATACTTGCTACTCGGAGGTCTCTGATGATGAAGGCCGTGATTGGCGACCGAAACGTCAGCAAATAGAAATTAAATAAAAGATTTTTTCTTTAATCTCCTGGCTGCAAAGTTTTTGCTTATCTTTAATTGTACGAAAAAATTGACCGATACGAGTAAGTATCGATACTTTTTCAATCGATACCGAGTAGGTACTCGATACTTTGCGACCGATACCAGTACCGAGTAAAAGTATCGATACCTCGGTGGTATCGTTTCATCCCTACTCTTGCCTGTATTATTTTACCTAACTCTGAGCATTTATTGTGAAACCAAGCCATTTATTTCGTATATACGTGATTTTATATGAGTGGTTCAAAGCAAAAGTGGACCAAGTCCAAAAGCAAACATTTTTCTTATTTTTCCCTTTTTGGATAGTAATTTATAGTAGCTGTTCGGTGTATAATGAACTATGTCCGAATTTCAATACTAATCCTCCAGAGTGCAGCAGTTCCTTAATGCAAAAAAAAAATCTAAATATAAAATGTGAACTTAGATAAAGCATAATTGAAGTTCTTAATGATTGCTGAGATGTAAAATAAATAAATGTTGTATCTTTTAAGAGGAATTTGATATAAGGCTTTAACTTTGATTCAATTTTTTCTCAAAAGAGTAAAAGTGAACTTGGTTCACTTTTGCTCCCCTCAAATGTTTGCGTAGTTTTATATCATGTAGCAACAACAAGTGACGATGGATCGGACAATAAATTTGACTCGAAACTGGCATGAGGCTTTATTTCTCCATTCTTTATCAAAGCTACAGTCATCTACTATATTTGAAGTTAATCGTGTATTAAAGAAAATGTTTTCTGTTTTTTTTTTTTGTAAATTTCCATAGCGTCTACGTGCAAGACTTCATATTCAGATAGGATAATTGCAGAGGCCGAGTTGAAAGCGTGTGATTCGCTCTAATAAGCCTCATTAGCATGAGCCCCATTTGTCTGTATGTCGGTGTGTCTGTCACGTCGGCACTTTTAACAATAAAATTGGAAGCAAATTAACCCTAAAATAATTCCTAATTGAAATTATTCCTTTTCTATTGTAAAATAGTCAGGGCCAGACAAATAAAAGTCCATTTACTTTCCTCTAACTTTGAATTTTTTTCAAAAATGAAATACGAGATTTATTTTCTGTTTTAGAACAAATGTGCTGAGGTTATAACTGCAATAATTATTATTTATTAGGCATTCATTCTAAGTCAAATCACACAAAATTTTACCTCCAATTTTCTTTATTATTATTATTTTTATTATTTTTTTTTTTTTTTTGTGTTTTTATGACAAATTGTAAAGAATGTTTTAAATATTTCCAAATTTGTCAAAAATCTATTTTTTTTTCTCGTTACAGTAGAGTTATTAAAATTCTGTATTGTGTTTGGTTTTTTGTTCATCTCGTGGTGTATTTGTGTCGATTAACTTACTAATTAAGAGAAAAAATGTATTACATCTTTAATATAAATATTAATATTTAAAGGTCGTTTGAAAACATCGAAAGCAATTCACTGACAAATTAAAAAAAATATTGAGCTACCTTTAAAAATTAATATTTTAAGTAGAAAATCTGAAAATTTTTACTTTCTCTTACCTCTATATATATGTATAAAATATATAGAGAGAGAAAGTATTGGATTCATGTCAAAAATTCGATGTCGAGATTTTGATGGTTATACACGTTTTGAGGTCCCCTGAATCCAAAAAAGTGATTTTCGTGACATGGTCTGTCGGGGTGTGTGGGTGTATGTCTCAAGAACGAAAAGAGCTAGGAGGTTGAAATTGTATATTTAAGCTAGGCACCCCCCATGGGACGTGACACGAAGCTTTTGAACAAAATCGGCCAAAGAGTACTAGTAATTTAGTGATGTGCTTTTTCAGTGTTTTTCGATTTTCTCAAAAGTATATTCTTATTTTGTCATTGAAATCTTCTGAAGACCACTTTACTCTTGTAATCCATAGAAAAGATAGGAGAAATGGTTGCCATGGTAACAAAATATAAATATTTTCCCATACTTATAAATTTTACATCTTGAAATTCGAATGTACCTTACTGTCGGAAACTAAATATATGTCAACACAAAAAATCTGGTGTGACAAGCACAGTACATAAATTTCGATTACCGGAGGTAAGAGAAAGTTGTGTGCTGTGCGCCAGTCATACCAGATTTTTTAAATTTGTACAATAAGCAGATAAAAAAGAATTTCAAGAAAATCGGAGATATTTGGACCAAATTTTCTTCGATTTGACTGTAATAGTTGAGACTCTATCTAAGAACAAAAAATTCGTTAGCCACTGCTTAGACGCGAGATTTTCTATTCTAAATAAGCTTTTAATTAATGTTTATATAAAAAATTTGAGCGTAAATAAAAATTTTCCCTTATTTGTCACTGATTTAAATTCCCCAGCTAATCAGCTTGTTAATTCAGAAGTTATTAACAACAAAAGCGCCGCTCGGTGTTTCTATTTTGGTCCCCTCATCACGCACCGTGCGACTCTTCACTCAAATGGATCCTCCAGAGATAATAAAAAAAATCTGGTGTGACTGCACACAACTTTCTCCTTTCTCTTACCATGTGTTCTGTGCTTGTCATGCCAGATTTTTTGTGTCGACATATATTTAGTTTCCGACAGTACATTCGAATTTCAAGATGTAAAATTTATAAACAAAATATTTATATTTTGTTACCATGGTAACCATTTCTGCTATCTTTCCTAAGAACTACAAAAAGGCCCAAAAGGACCAAAATCAATCAATGGCAACCCATTCGCTACTTATTGAATTAATATAAAAATTAAGCAAGTTAAGACGTTAAGAGATTTCCGCTCTCAAGTTCTAATCCGATTTCAAATATTAATCACACCTTTTTTATTTTATTCGGAGATTACTTGGTGGCAGACATTGCTGTTTGCACCTCTCCCTCGCTCACTCGCTCACTTCCTTTTATTTCTGCTAAAAACAGATGGTTTCTTTTTATTTTTATTTCCTTGACGCTCGGAGGCGTCACGAATTTGTCCCATCACGAACAATCCCTGATATCCATTATCCAATCACGAAAAAGGGTATTTGCTTGAATTTCTTTTATAATATTATAGAAAGCGATTTATTTTTATTTTTTTTTTGAAATTTTCTTATTCAACCTTTTTACTTTCTCTTACCTATGTATATATGTAATATATATATAGAGAGAAAGTATTGGATTCATGTCAAAAATTCGATGTCGAGATTTTGATGGATCTTCACGTTTTGAGGTCCCCTGAATCCAAAAAAGTGGTTTTCGCGACATGGTCTGTCTGTGGGTGGGTGGGTGTGTGGGTGGGTGTGTGTGTGTTCAATTTTAAGCATGAAGGAATTGAGCTATGAGGCTGAAATTTTATATATAAGTTAAACACCCCCCGGGACCGGAAAAATAAGCTTTTAATCAAAATCGGCCAAAGAGTACTAGTACTTTACTGATGTACTTTTTCAGTTTTTTTCGATTTTCTCAAAATTCGCTCTAACGATTTTGATTAAAATTCAAAAATCAATTATTTTTTAGATGCTCTTTCAAATGTATATTCTCGTTTTGCCCTCAAAATTGTTTGAAGCACACTTTACTCTTGTGCTTCATAGGAAAGATAGGAGAAATGGTTGCCATGGTAACAAATTATAAATATTTTCCCATACTTATAAATTTTACATCTGAATTCAAATATTCCCTACTGCCGGGAACTAAATACATGTCGACACAAAAAATCTGGTGTGACAAGCACAGTACACAACTTTCGATTACCGAAGGTAAGAGAAAGTTGTGTGCTGTGCGCCAGTCACACCAGATTTTTCACTTTTGCCTCATCAATTTTGCTTAGACTTTGATTAAAAGTGTTTTACAGATCGATACTTGGAAATTCAAAGGACGTAAAGGACAAAATAACAAAAATGAGTTATATACGTGGTACAGTGAGGGACAATATTAAGTCCCACCCATGAGTTTTCTACTTGTGATTATTTCATAGTTTTTATAAAAGAAAATGAAAATCTTCATAAGAAATTTTCTAGATTTGAACCATGTAAGATTCCATTAAAAAAAAATCTTTCTTTAATTGCCGCCCCCTGATATCTGCCGCCGGGGCACACGCACCCACTGCCCCCCCCCCCCCCCCCCCCCCCCTAGATCCGGCCCTTGGACATGAATACTAAGTTAGTTAAAGTATAAAATTCGAGTATCGAGAGTTCTTTCCTTTTTGAGTTATTTAATTTCCACATTTATTGATATTTCAGTTGAAATTCATTCAAATGATTGTGAAAATGACGTCAAATTCAAGCTAAAGGGAATCGCCTCCTTTTAATGGCAATTTCGAGAAAAGCAATAAAACGGGCATTTAAAAGCAATAAAATCTCTTTCAGAGAAATTTACATAAACATTATGTTTTGATATTTTAACTGGAATCGATCTTCTTGAAATTTAAGATTTTTTCACAATAAATTAAATTATTTTCAAGTGAAATATCAAAAAATGTGGGCTAAGAGAATTACTCAAAAACAAAAAAACCCTCGATACTCAAATTTTATACTTAAGCCAAGTACCTATGTCGCAAGTATTTCAAGAAATTTCAATCACATCGTCCAAAGGGTACTAGTACTTTACTAATGTATTTTTTCAGTTTTTTTTCGATTTCTCAAAATTCGCTCTAACGATTTTGATTAAAATTCAAAAAATCAATTATTTTTTGATGCTTTTAAAAATGTTTATTCTTATATTCTTATTTAAAAAGTATATCACTAAAACTTTCCGTGAAAATAGTTTAAGTACACTTTATGCTGCGATTCAACCCAGGAGGGGGGGGTTGATCCTCCAGAAAGCCCTGGCGATCATTACTTTGAGGAAGGTGTCATATCGCACTAATCTTCCGGTAAAATACTCGATACTTACTGGTATCGATACTTTTCTTCCGATAATTTACTGGTATCGATACGATACCAAGTATATTTACTCACCTATGGGCCTCATTTTATTAAATTGCGTTACACAAAAATTTCATCTTATTTAAGAAGGGATTTTTGTCTGTTTCTACAATTGGGCAGACATAATTCTGGATTTTTATTTGATTTTCTAAATAAATAAATCAATTTGTTTGTTGTATCGTAGGCTAATTGTTTTTGTTTTCCGCAGTCCCGGCATGCAACGGTGCAGCGGCGGCGCTGGTAAGGTGGCCGGCGTCGGCGGTGCTGGAGGAGGAGGCCTCGCTACATTGGCGCCTCACCTCCATCACGCACACACGGGTGCCGCCGCCGCTGCTGCCCGACGCCATCACGGCTACGATGGTGGTAAAATCGCCGGTCTCTACGATCTCGAGGAGACACTTGGCCGGGGACATTTTGCCGTTGTTAAACTTGCTCGACATGTATTCACCGGCGAGAAGGTCGCAGTCAAAGTCATCGACAAAAGCAAATTAGATGAAGTGTCGCGTGCACATCTTTTCCAAGAGGTTAGTATCATTCGATATTCGACAGAATCTTCTAGCCATAATTACAAATATCCCTTAGTTTAGGTTAGGGCTAGAAAGGTCGACTCTGACTTTAGTCAAGAATCGATCTTTTACCGAAAATAATCGACTTTAGAATCGAGTTGAAACTACTTTCAAGTCGATCAAGGATCGATTCTCACTGGATGACTTCGACTGATTTCTTGCAATGCTTAGTATCCGATGGCAATATAGTTTGTAACGTTTACTGATTGACTTTCATCTTTCTTTTAAAACACACCAATCAACACGCTTTCTAAGATCGGTTA